>JAUJPO010041555.1:0-18144 GCA_032270745.1 Tiaropsis multicirrata
GCGATATTGCAAAATATTGTCAGAGTTCGATTAAGGTTTGAAGTTTGATTACCAAACTTAAGTGAACTTTATTCCGCCGACAAAGTTCGATTACGTTCGACAAAGTCCTACTAAAAAACTTGTTCGATTAGTTCGATTAATATAGTCTGGTTTAACTAATCGATGATTCTATGGTCAATCGACGAAGAATCGATAATTAAATTCAACTCCTTAAAAAATGCTGAGTCTCGTTTATCGATATTACCTATCACCTATAACCTTGCTATTGATTATTGGAAACAATCATCAATATCTAATCCATCGATTATGTATCGATTGCAAAAAGCTATCGATTGTATCGAGTATACGACCGTCTGAAATAATACAAAAAACAATGCATATGAAAATATGCGCTGACACATGCCCACCAACTAACATAATAGAATAACCTTTAGAAAACAGTAGACATCAAATTGCTAAAACATACATGTAACAATTTTTTGAAGATCTTGAAGCATCACAATCCAATCAAAGTTTCACACTTCTTCCTTCTCACTGTAGTATTTTAGAATCAAATGCACATAAATCTTTAATTGGTGCATAAGGACAGTACACAGACATTATTTTAAAACACTATCCTCCATTTTAACTTTGGAAAACCTCAATAAATACAGCAACAAATATAAGCATACACCACATTATGTTTATCATCCATCTTGCTGTCTTGTGTTCCTCCATCTGAATGTCTTTGAGCCGTGGGCACACATACTTAAAACATTACGCAATTAAATTTTCCTTCATTAAATCTTCGTACGACTGTCCAGAGATGATAAGCTTTCAAAGATTTTCAAAACAAAGCAACAAATGTGCAATATATATATATTTTTTTGTCTCAATAATAAGCATTATATGCATACAAAGAATGTAAAAAGTTTACAACGGGTTGTAACTATTAAAGTTGAAAGTTTAAAAAATAAAAATATATTTTGCTATATTTTGCGTCCTTTTTTCTCGATCGGAAGAAAGTCCAAAGTTCAAGAAACGAAATAACAACATGAATATTTTTCTGGCGAGCGACTCCGCTTCATGAAGCAACAAAAGCCCCTACGGGGCAATTATCGTAATTATCTCCAAGTCCAGGACAATAAGTGTCCGCCATCAAATCGCAGTGAAAAACACCATTTTTGTCAATAATTTGACGAAGAATTCTTCAGTCTTTCTCAAATTTACATAGGAGCTGCACTTTAATATACTTGTTCAATTTCCATTTACGCTTTACCATAAATAATACCAAGTCCAGAAGAACAAACGTTAGTGTCAAAAACTTTAAAAAAATCCGTTTCCGAAGAAATTTTTCGCCGTCTTACGATCCTGGAAGAACTGAATTTTACCTATTTGAATGCTCAGCTTTGGCTGACCAATAAGAGCTGTGGCCTCTCAAATATTTAGCAATTTGAGAAAAAGTCCAACTAACAACAACAATGATTGTACAACAGATGGTCCACTCTCTAAAAAAACATAAACGCAATCTCAAAAATGGCTTTTGTCCTCAAAAGATAAAGGAATATCTCGAAAAGATTAACAAAAAGTGGGGAAATGAACCACACCTTGATTACCAAAGACTCGTCATACACAGATAGATAATGAAAGGTTTTACTCATGTAAAATGCCTATTTTGTATTTTTGTGCAACCTTAAACACGTTCTTTTATTTAGCCTTTAAAATCTGCTCTTTTTGGAGCATCAGCTCCAGATTATCTTGAGACCTTGCCATATGATTAGAAATCAATGAGATTCTTTATATCTTAGACCCAACCAAGACTTTCACCTTCCCTTTGTCTTTTCTATTTCCACCTCTGTGACGAAAGGATTTTCCTTCGAAAATACACAACAACTGAAACGAATCTTCCTTCAAAAATACAGTGTAATACTTTATTGCATGAAAATTTTGTATTTCACGGCATTTAAATTCTTTTCAGTTTTTCGAACCTGACCGTGAAACCGCTAAATTTGAATGCAATAAAGTAGTTCGGTTTAAATTGTTCTGATCTGCATGTAAGAATGATTATTATTTTAATAATATGCAACTTTAGAAACATGCAACTTATCCTAGGAATCGTGGAAACCAAAAACCAATTTTTATTTTCAAATTTTTCCCAGTGTTTTTATGCTTTGTATTTTTGAGGAAAAATTTGCTTCAGCTCATTTCTTGTTATATAAACTTTGTTTCTGTTATCCACTCTATTATAAACACTTTTAGAAGCCTTTTTTGGGTTAACTATGTTAAGGGTTTTGAAAAGATCGATCTAATATTTCCTTGGAAATTTCATGTTTTGAGTAAAACATTTTCTTCTTTTTCTCCTTTCAGGCGCTATGTTTCAAGCGAATTGCTTTCGACTATGGTGAAGAAGGCCGCCCAACTGGAAGGTGCTTATTGGGCGGTGGGTGGAAACGCGCCCGTCATCAGTAAACGCTTTGCAATGGAAGGTTTCAGCGTTCATGTTGGAGCTAAAGGATCGGAGAAAATGCGACAAGAATATCACAAAAATATTCACTTTTCACAGGGTTACGGAGAAAATGATGACATTCATCTGATTTTTGAGTATAAAGTTGGAGAAAAATGGGGCCCTTATGTCGTTAAACGGGCGAATCGGTTTATTTTGCATTCCGATAATAACAATCCAGAATTGAGATCGTTGGAGAGTTTCATGAAAGTTGTTGAGAATACTCAGCCTCAAACTGTTTTGATTGGTGGACTGCAAATGCTTGATAATTACAAATTTGAAGAAGGCGTTCGCGAAGAAAGGATGACAAAAATGAGAGACTGGTTGCGTGGCTTACCAGCTAGCATCAAAATCCATTTTGAAATGGCCTCGTTTGGGGAAGTTGCAATGATGAAATCACTCATTGAAAACGTTGTTCCGTATGTTGATTCTTTGGGTATGAACGAGCAAGAACTCCCTAATATCGAGAGCATGATTCGAGATGGAACCATTATTGAAGTCGCTGATTCCAATCCACGAACCGCAACTGTTCTTGATAATCTCCGCTCGCTCATCAAAAATGTGGAGCGCGTCAATAAGCGCGGTTTGTCGCGTGTCCACGTCCACACTTTGGCGTATCAAGCCATCTGGACAAAGAAAGGTTCTTTCTGGAAGAACTCGCGAGCTGGATGCGCCAAAGCCTCATTGGTTGCTCATCGCCATGTGTGTGGTGTCACAGAAATTAATGCTGACAATGCAAAATTATTGATGGATGATTCGTTCTCCTTGACGACCAAGAACGACGACAAAAGAATCAATTTCGATGAGCATGCGCCGATCTCGTGTTGGGATGAAGGGGAAAACGAAATATGCATCGCACCCGTTCTGGTTTGCACGAAAGTCAAACAGACAGCTGGTGGAGGGGATAATATCACACCTGCTGGTCTTATGCCACAGTTATGAGAGGCTTTCGTGAAGTACTTTTATACAGATCGAACACTGCTGTATAGACACTGGTAGATTCTGAATTGTTCACAAATTATAATTCTTGTTAAATAGTCTTTAAGTAAAACCAATTTTATATTATCAAAACCTACATACATTTTATTTACAATTTTATGCTTAGTTTTTAAAAAACTTTTTTAGCTTTGAGACATTTTGGTACTTTTCATGTTTCCTATGTCCAGGATTTTGGAGAATTTTTGCAACAACAAATGTCACAATAAAATACTTTAGGTGTACAAACTTTCGCGAGTAGAAATTGTCGCAAATTTTGGCCTTTTTCGCGACAGTTTATGTTTTTGAAAAGGGTAATTCGTGAAACTTTATTCTCGCGAAAAATCATTGAAATGTTCGAAAAGTTAATTTTTTTCTAATTTGAAACTTTGGGAAGGACCCCATGTACACTCCAAAATTCATTTTTTGCAAGTTTGGTCCAAAAATCCTCCCTGTTCGTTGATCTTCATTTTCAGGGGTTTCTTTTTGTCATTTTGGAAATTCCCCGCTGCACCACAAAGATTCATTGGGCGCTTCGGCAAAAATAGGAAACAAAAACTCCACAGACTTGTTCACCAATAGCTGTTTTATGATTTGAACTGGAATCTTGGGGATTAAAAAACTTTAATCAAGTGCCTAAAATCGGATTACAATATGGAAAATGAAATATTTCTGTCTAAAGTCGTCTAAAATGCTACACTTTCTTTGGATGATTCCAACCATGGTTTGATTCGACAAGAATGTTTGAAAATTTATACTCACAGATTCCCTATAAAAGTTATGAAAATGATTTCTTGTAGGTTTACAATAATAATGGAATTATCTTTACAAAGCTTTCTAATTAAAACTCATAATACTTTAAATTTAAAATTTTAAGAGATGAAAGCTGTTATTTTAGCATGCATATTGATGAAACTTAAAAGAGCCATCCAATAAATCATTCTCACTTATCAAGGAAAACTATTTTTACAAAAAAAGTGAGAAGGTCGAAGGGCATGCCCCCTGGTCCCCCCGGGTCACCTCATGGAATCGATAACTTTTGACAGAAGGAGAATTTTAATCTGCAAAAAGGATGTCAAAATTTCTTCCCGTTTACCATGTTAAACCCCAAAGTTTTGAGAAGTTGTAAAAAAATCTAAAACCTCTACACCCGGGAAAAATCTTCCGACACGCTGCCGATCGTAATACTTTCGCTAGACATTTCAGATTTACACCCCCCCCCCCCCCAAAAAAAAAAACAATTGAGGGGATCCACATTTTTCTCTATTAATTACAAAAGATTCTTGTATTTACATTTTGCTTATTCAGCTCTTGGTGAGATATATAAAAGTACAATTGCTTTAATATATCCTGGGCAAACAAGACAAATACTATTAATAGTTTCAGATGTTTTAAAAGCTACAATACACCTTTCCCGAGATTATTTCGACTTTTTATCTAAAAGCCTGTTCTATTATTTCTATAAAAAGATACTTGAAATAAATACAAGATCAACAAAAAATAAATTATTAAAAAAGCTCTTCCGGTTCTTGAGATATTTCATTTTTTGCTCGTTTGTTATACAATAGATTTTCATGGAAACGAGGTCGGGCTTGATAAAATTACCGTAAAAAGAAAGAAATGAAAGCAGCCATAGAAAAAGAACGAAAAAAGCTTTTGATCTCAAATTTTCAGGAAATGTTTTGCATAGTAAAAGCTTCATATCATAATTTATGGCCCTATATTTATGTTAGAAGTTAGAAGTGAAGTAAAGATGAACCTATGGATACGATCTCTGGAGAACTGCATGGTTTGAAATGAGACCAAGCTTTGATTCTCATTACATTGTTTATTATTCAAACAAGACCTGTAAAAATTTAAATTTATAATTGGGGAATTTCAAATTATCAAGAAAAACAGCTTCTTAAGTTGTCCAAACTCATTTTGCATCCTTTTTTATAGAACATTGGAATTTGACTACACTAAAATGTACACCAAGAGTATTAATCGTATTAAGGGTACACACACGGGTGGCCTCAGAAGGTTTTACTTTTCTTATCGCTTTTCATTTTTTTGGAAGGGTAGTTAAAGTTGTAAATTTATTTCCCTTTTTAAAAAAATTGCTCTTTTTTTGCAATTTTTGCAGAGGAAAAATACGAAAAAAATTACTTCCCTTCTTAAATTTTGATATTTTGAGAAGGAAAGTTGAGAAGAAAAGTATACCTCAGGGCCATCGTATCTCGGGAAAGCTAGATGTACGCGTTTTGCTCAGCAGACTCAATATGTTTCTTAAGAAATCATCGTTCCCAGCCTTATGTTTCTTTATTATGAAAAATATCTTTAAAATATTTTTTTTCATTGGTTAAAAATGAGAAAAGTAAGAAATAATTGAGAAAAAAAATCATGTTTCTTAATTTCAGCCTTAACCTTTCGGCATTTTGAGCCTCATGTTTCTTAAAAGTGTGTTTCTTATAAAAAGAAAACGTATATTGGGCTTTCTTTATTTGTGATTTTTTGCTTCAGGGCCTTCAGTTTATAAAATTTCGTTATTGATTTTCAATTGATTGCGTTCTTGTGAGTAGAAGCGATTAAAAGTTAGATATGCACCGCCTTTGGGTTTACAATAAGAGACTGTATTGTAAGAAGTATAAAACCTGATACATATGACAAAGTGTTTGTTTGAATTGCTAATCAGTTGATGTATTTGACGCATCACTTCGTCCTTCGTCACCACAATTGACAACAAGCTTAATTAATCGACTTGTTAAGAACACGTCAGTTTGCGTTGCCTGCTCCAACATCAATTGTACGCTTTCATTGCTGAGCACAAATCGTCTCCGTGAGATGGAAAATTCCAGCCAATAAACTTGATCACTTAACCCTACTTAATCGATGGTAATTCTCTTTCCTAAGAACTTGTATAAAACTTTTTGGAACTCATGCAATTTTTCACAGTGAACCAAACAAATCTAGGCCTCTCTCTAATCCCTAGAACCTTATTAAATGACCTTATTCAAATCAGAGATTTGGAAAAGGTAGAATTTCCTTTTCAGCCATCGACATTCTTCCTGTTTCTCTTGAAATCATTAGTGAGGTTAAAAGTATCCGAGATAAATAACGACGACGAACGGGCAAATTTCTACATAGTGTCGTGGTAGATAAAAGCAGGCTGTTTGCGGGGGAAAAAATAAGGTAAAGCTGAAACTTTCTCTAGAACTTCTTTATACAATCGCATTATCACTCAAAGAAAAATCCCTTTAAATCCTGTCACACTTTTCGTCATTTTTTGCAACTTTGACATTTGACTACTGCAAATAACTCTGTATGGACCTAAAATGCTGGTCAAATTTGAAATAGTTCTCTAAAAGGGCGAATTTGATATCTTTTTTGTGTTAAACATAAATATTTTTTAGTTTTAAGTATATTTTTCCTTTGCTCAAAGTCAGGTAGTGTTTTTAAGTGGCCCCTATAATGCAGGTTTTGTTTGGGTAATGTTGAATTTTAACCTGCATTTTATGGGCCATACTTTATTCGTATTAATTTTCGCGAAGAAAAACAGTCCAGAAGTATTTTGGATCTAATTTCGCGACTGTGCAGTTTGGGAAATTTCGCGTGGCGGATTTAATTTCGCGATTGACCCTAAAAATGGACATATTTTACCAAAATTACATGGTTTTGATATTTTTAATTTATGATTTCGCGAATCGACGATCCCACGCGATTTTGCGGGACAGATTTTAGCTAAAAAGGGCGCAGAAAATTGCGAATTCGCGAAATTTAATACAAATTAAGTATACTGTACTGGCTTAAAAGTCTCCTATAGTTTTGGAGAGGTTTCGAGTAATGTACATGGTTACAGGCAAAAATCATTTTGAAATAAAAACTACTCTTGGGGTTTTTCCTGGGGAAAATAATGACTGAAAAAAAGGTGACCCAATGCTCGTATAAAGCCAACCTTTGTGAGGTGTTATGTAATCATTACAGTTCATTTTGATGCTAAAAGTTGTACCTTGCGACGAAATTTGAATTTTTCCATTCTTTCAAGAGGTAAAGGAAAAAGTCACAACCTTTTTTTGTATAGAACTTTTGAAATAAAATGTTTCAAATAAAACCAACATTGATATTTACACTAAATAAAAAGCCTAAAAGCTCTCTAAAATAACAAATTACAACAATTAAAGATATATACAATTAACATATCATTCCACTATTGCGTCGCTCAATGGTACGGTAAAGAATGAATTCATTCCGGACTTTGTTTTTTTAAGAATAAAAGAATATGTACAGCAAGATGAATTAAAAGTCTTGTTTAAAAGAAGATGACATTTATACATCATGCCCATCAACCATGTGGTGATGTCCATTCGCATTCAATTGCGAATAAATTTTCGGGGGATTCCCATTTCGATTGTCCGAGTTGTAAGTTACTGAACCTCTACTGGAATTATTTCCGCGGTTCGATAGTCTATTATCTTCCGAGTTGCTCATACTGGGTCCAGAGTCTCTGGAGACCACATCGCGACTGGTGCGACAACACAGGATTGCTTTGAAAGCGTTTCTGAACGGCCTGCTGATAAACGCGTAAATAAAACCGTTGACGGCGGTCGAACTGAAAATAATGATTTCTGAAAGCGTGTATAGGTAACGGTTGACGTAAACACCGGCGTCGCGTAACAAACGCATGATAATGAACGGCGTCCACAAGACGAAGAAAGTGATGGTGACGATGAACAACAAACGGATGGCTTTGACTCGTTTCTCTCGACGATAAATTTCACGATCAGCAGCGATGGAGTGGCGGGTGCGAGTTGACAAACCACTGATCGACCTCAAGAAGGATTTTGGCAGCCCTTTTCCTGAGTGTTCTTTACCTGACGATGGTGGTGAGTGTTGGACGCTACTCTCAACTTCTTCGATCGCTGTTTTGTCAGTGCTGGTTGAACTGCTCGGCTCTTCGCGGATGGTGTAACAAACACTCGTCTTCTTCTCTTTGATTAACGTACTCTGTGCCGAAGCGGACGCGCGACGCTCGTTGTTCTCTTTGACGGCCAACGAAATCCTCCAATGCGCGAAAGCCATGACGATGAAAGGAAAGAGGTAAGTGATTGCTGAATACGTGCTGTAGAAAGCTAATTCACCCTTCGATCCCCATGTGTTGTGACATCTGAAATACATGTCGCCCGTTTCTTTACTCTCCTCAACAGTGACGGCGTAGCCGTGCAGGAGAGGTGAGCAAATTAGCAATGCAATGAACCATACAACACCTAAAATCTTATAGATAGATCGAATGGATCTTCTCTTCATGTACGGGTAACAAATCAAAAGATATCTTTCAACAGAAACAGCAACCAAGGTTAGGGTTGAAGCCGTGTACGAGATTTCCAGGATGTAGCTTTGAAACTTGCAGAATACTTCACCGAAAACCCATGTTCCGTTCAAATAGGTAGCGAAATCCATCATCGATAAGACGACCATGAACAAATCAGAGGTAGCCAAACTACAAAAGAATGTGTTGACTGTGTTTCTCGCCACATACCGCTTTACGACAGACAACAAAATGAAAGTGTTGCTCAACAAACCAAGAAAGGCAACGAAGGTGTAAAAGAAGACCAGGCCAGCAAAAAATCCATCGTCGTCACCGCCTTCATCCCGGGGACCGGTTACAGACGTGGTGTTGTTTGCGGTAATCAGTCCGGTAGCACCACCTATGGAGCGCGATTTTTCATATATCTCTTCACTCAAAAACATGATCAGCAGCAAATCTGTGCTTGTGATATTTGTAGTGCCAACACGATACGATGATTGATAATCTTTTTCTTAATGATAATTTTTATAACTGAAATCGAAGAAGACATGAAGAATAAGTTAAATGAAATATAGGACATGGGGTTCAAAATAAACACACGCATTGTGATGGGCAAACCTAGCGAAATGGTGTAAACACGCTCCAATAAGAGAATATAGATATATGTATTGCACGTCACAATATACAACTTTGTTTGTTTGATGAAAAATATGCTCTTGATAACAAAACACTCAATAAAAAAATGCAATGTTTGGATCGAGGCGTATCCTAGTGCCAACACCTAGGGCACACGTCGCTACAAACATGTTATTCACATAATATACCACGTTAAAAAAGGTTAAAAACTTCTTTCTTTAGCAAGTCACCAGACAATTCACCATCACCTGTAAATAATACACCCTTTATTGAATGTAATGAAGCCACCAAACCAACAAAAAAAAACGGATTAACTGACTTAATCCCCAAACATTATTACATGGCGGTTGTTTCTTCTTCCATTCGTGAGGGTAGAAACATTTTTTTTTGCTCGATATACTACGTACAATGAATATAAAAGACTCGAGGAGGCTACAATCAAAGAAATAACCCCAAGGTGAACCTATAAATGTAAAGAAGCAGACGGGGATGGTTTCAAAAGACTCTGAAAACTAAATAGAAAGCTCAACATTTATAAACCGGCAATAAAAGAAACATGTATTTTTTATAAAGTTAGTTTAAAGGGGAAATTTTATAGAAAGAACACAAAAACGAACGGCAATTTAAAATGAAGAATTCTTGAAAATGATTTTTTTTTCTTGTTTCGCAATAAGAATTTTCAATTATTTTATTTATTTCGTTTGTCAAAAGGAGAGAAAAACTATTTAAAAATTCTCAGCGAAGATTAAACATGAAACAATTGAAACAAAGTTGCGCAAAGGCCCGCCGCTTAAACAAACTGAAACTAACTCACTGTCTCTGCCAATCATTCCTACAAATTATGAGAATTAACTGGAAAAATAATTAAGTTGCTCCCCTTTTTTAACCGTACTATTTATTGGTTCAGGAGATCGAGAAAACATTTCAAAATAGCTAAAGGGGCCAAAAAAAAAGGTTCAATAAAACTTAATCCTTCTGTGTACACATGTTTCTAAATAAAATAGGATTTGAAATTAAAAAAAAAATTGTTGTTCCACACCATCAAAGGCCACAGTGGATAAAAAACAACCACTTCCCTAAAGATTTCCATATAGAATGGTCTCTTTTGGGAAATAGATTCAACAGATTAACAAGTTTAATGTAGAAATAGAAGAATGTTTTTCTTGAGTGACAGCTTTCAAAAGTCTTTATCACACTTTATCAAATGCACCATCACATAACTTGTTTGCTTTTTTATACGAATCAAGTCAAATGAACAAGGAACGTTTTTTTGTAAAACAACATTCCCTCCCATCGCTTCCTCTCTCTCCATCAAACACAAGGCACTACATCGAGCACGACAACAACTCTCATCATGAAAACTTGAAAGAAGAGAGAGCAGGCTTGCCTTCCCTTTCTCTGTGTGAGTTTATACAGTAATCAAAATTGTTTAAACCAAATAAGATTAGCTTTTAATGAAATTAAACCGTTTCTTCATACAGAGAGAGTAGAAGAAAAGAAAAGAGCGAAGAAGTAATTTTCATGTGAAATAGACACGTAATGCCATGAGAAAATGAACAGATATTCAAAACACTTAGAAAGACATGATACAAAATATCATATGACATCCTTCTCACCAAGTAGCTTTCTCGTTGATACAGAATAATCTAAACATGTTGTGCGGGCCATCCCACATGTGAGGACTATTTGGCACCGAAAAGGAGGTTCATTTACTACACACAAAATTTCTGACATTAAACACAATGCCACGACCTTGTTTCGCCTGATAGACCAACAAATGACTTCATGAATAGAATGAATGCAATTACAGATATTGAATGATTACCATTATTCCAAAGCGCATTAAGGATGACATGACATCATTTGAAATTCGATTATCGCAGATCGCAGTAATGCCATAAACTTTTAATCCAACAAAAATTTGGTTGAAAAGAAAAACAGTCAACGGCATAAAAAAACAGTTTTAAACTAATTATTCACGAGTTCTAAGATACGAAAGAAATTGATCTACTGGAAGCGAGCAAAAATAAACGTACGTCTATATAAATAGATAGAACACATACTAGCACGATAATTCATCTATCAATCGACATTTCCTAAACGTCCAACCCCTCTCTCTAGGATTATTCAAACAAACGTGGTTGGCTCAAATATTATGATTTCATCTCATTCCAGCATGGACAGTCGACCATGTTTGACCTTACCACGCGCACAAGCAACTACAAATGAAAGAACTGAATTTTTTTCCATTTCAAAACAACATTATTGGAGAGAGCAAAGGGACCACGTGCAAACTATACTACACGAAAATATGTAAACAAAAAACTCTCCAAAGGGTACCCCGTTTATTCCTTTTGTGAAGAGATTAGAACCTATTCAAAGAATCAAGTGGTCAGGTGATCTCAATTTACTCAAGTGTCCATTTCGCAAAACGATGACAAAATAGAAACATCTATCATACATAATAGTTTGTTTTTGGCCTTTAGGCACGTGCGCTAAATATCCGACCATTCTATGGGAATTTTCAAATAATCGTATGAATGAAACAATGCGAAATTTAAAGGGTCATTTAAAATGCATATTTGAGGCGTGTTTGCGGCCCATTTAAAGTATTGTTAAAAAACTTGTACTACAATGTATGTAACTCAGTTTAAAAGGAAACGCTAATAAAACAATAATTTACGTAATTATATGAGAAGCTATTTTGACGAGAGAGGCCAGTTTCATTTCCGAGAGACTTTGGACGATAAAAGTATTTGTAAGTAATCAGGTCAATTATCTCATTACGAGCTTATTGAAGGAAAATTGAAGACTTACTGTAAATAGGCTTGTTTGCTTTAAGAGTGGATCAGGATTATAAGATTGTGGAAAAACGGAAATATCAGATTTGATGATTGATGGAGAACTGATAAAAAACGAAAAGACTGATATCTATACGATCATTGATCCTCAACCAAATCCTATAATTTATAGTAAGAAAAATATCGTGTCTACACTCGCATTAACAAAGTCTACTACTAGATAGAACGTGTGTAGTAGAAAAGTCTCTTACAGTATCAAAAGATCACTTGGTTAACTCTAACCTTTTTACTCATGAATGAAATGTGCCGATGATAATAGAACGATCTAAGTTGACCACTGAGAAAACGGACGGAAGGAGCTAGCTATACTAGACAAACCACAACCAGTAAAAATCATCAAAACAAAACTGAATGAAGGAAAAGTTCAAGATGATTTAATAAAATGGCAAAAGTTTGAATATATAAAGACAAAGCTTTTTATAATAATGAAGCCTACAAAAAAATAAATTATGAAAAACAAAAGAAACGATTGTAACAAGCTTAACTTGTTTCCATTCTAAAGAAGATAAGACGGGGGATTAAAACCCTTAAGTCCCTTCCTTCTTCATTTGATAATTTTTTCGCACTGTTACACCTGTGAGAAACATCAAAACACAACTGTACTACAAACGTAAATGAAAAGTTGCCGGCACATAGTTGGATGAAGTAACGAGTAAAATACCGCAGCAGGTCACTCTCTCTCTTTCTCTATGAAAAAATGAAAGCAAGCTGGTAGCTATGACGACCGTATAAAAAGCTACACGCGGTACACGAACCACAGAAAGCCTTTGAGGAAGTTCGTCTCATAGCAATTGTTGACTTCAAATGGTTCGTGACAGACTTTTACTTCTCATTTTCGCAAAGAGAAGAAGTAAATTCACCTTTAAATTTACTACTCATAACCTAATATAGATGGTCTTATATATAAATAAGAAATTGCGTTGCCAGGCACTTTATAATTCTCTATTAAATTAATTTTGAAGTTCCAACATTTCAGCCCTAGAGTTTAGAGTAAATATCTCCTCCTTCCTCATGTGTGTACTCAGACCACAAAAAATGATATGCTCCGCCTCAACCAAACGAATGACTGTTCCTTTGCAAACTTCACTAACATGTCGCAGATCAATGTTATCCCAGCTGAATTGCAGTGAGTAACACAGTTCCTCTTGTATAGCAATTTTTGAACGAAATTGTCGCCAAATAAAACATAATCCGGTATTTTGGATATTATATGAAAATGGATTTGGACACCAAGACATGATTGCTGACGTCATTGTATCGTCACCCTGCTGGTATTGTTTGAACAAACAAAGCAAACTTTTTTTCACTTAAATGAAATCACAGTTCAAATAGACTTGTATCGAATAGCATTGAGAAGTTTTAATTTAGTACACTTGTCAAAAAAAGTGGCGATGAAACAAAAATACCAAAAACTGAAAAATGATTAAGATAAAAGTAAGATTTGGGATATATAGGATTACGTTATGAATACCATGATGGTTGACAGGCAGTCAGAAGTAAATAAATCATTTATAGACGCCATAACTGAAATGAAAATAATCTCAATGATATCAATGATGTCCACACATCCACTTTAGGTTTGGAGACACTAACAAAATCGATTAAAAAATCGCCAGATTATAAGCTTTAGGAGAAACCTTGATGGACTCAGCAGTAATATGACCTAGGTTGATTTGATACATCTTTTTCTTTCCTCTTAATAGATGCAATAGGTCATTACTGTCAAAAGGTCGACAATTAAGTCATCAAATTAGTAACAATTTCTGGCTAATAAGTAGAAATAGCCCGAATAAATAGAAAGCAGTCAGAACGAATATTTTCATGTTTCATGGAGAGAAAACCTCATGTGTAAACATCAACAAAAGCCAGATATAAATCAAATAAACGCTCACGAGTGTGTGTATACCTATCAATGCTGGACATGAAATCGTCAGTGAAGAGTGAAACATTTGAGAGGAAGCAAAAACCCGTTGAGTGAAAGTTTACAAAAGAGTTACGCATCTAGAAGCATTTTGACAAATAACACCCCGTTTCAATTTCAGACTATCCCATCCAGAAAATCGATTCCCGTCAGCGTATGCAATCAAAGCTCGCCAACTTAAACAGAAATTGAAGTAAAAACCAACCAAGGAACGACTGTGAAAAGCTAACTGCCAGTTAATCTTTTCCCAAATGACCTGCGTAATCACGGAAGCTTGATTTAATTAATTCATCCCTAACGGAAATTTCGATAATTGAGTTACAATAACTTCTTCCTTATGATATGTCATCGTAAAACATCAACCAGCCAAAAATAGCGCTTAACCAGATCAATTTATTCACTCTTAACTTACTCGTAAAGTCGACCGCAATAATTTGATCTCGTTCAGAAAGAAACAAGCTTACAAATAATTAAATTAAGCTTTATGGCCAGTTGCGTCGCAGCCAGAAGGCCATGAGAATGCGCGAAATCTTTGAGAGGATTAACTATGCGCAATACTGATTGATCGATCGGTCGGTGATCAACCTCTCAGCTTCAGCTGTGTGTGACTAAATATGGTTTATTGTTATTTTTGTAATCAAAGAAGATCAGCTGGAGCATGAAATTCTGATACCCAAAGTCAACTGAACTGAACTGAGCTGAGCACCAATGTGAACAAAGAAACATTCGGTTAAAAATATTCTTTATAGTGAGCAAAACAAACAACAAAAAATCTTTAATCAACCATCCTTCGCTTTCGCGGAGGAAAAAAGGAGTGAATGACGAAAATGATATAGTTCGTTAGACTTCTCGCTTAAACATCTCACGTTTAGATTACTAATCACAACTCAGTAAAGCTAATTAGGTGAATTAAAGATCATTTACATAAACACCAACGACAATTTTCTTAAAGCGCTTAACAGTCGTTGATAAAGCCTGAGGGTCAAGACACGTCTTAGACTTCAAAACTCTTAAAAAAATAAACAATGCGAGGATCAAAAAGGAAAAACATTATCCAACATTTAGGCTCAGTAAATTATTTCGTGTGCCCAATTTTAAGAGGACAAAAACTGATGCACTACAAATAAAAAAAGCTTATACCAATCCCTTTTAACAATATAACAAAAACCAACACATATTTTCTTCAAGTCAAGAATCTATCGAAATAAAACATTATAAAATAATTCGAAACCTTTTGAGACCACCATAGGGTGCAATTACACACGACACACGTTGTCCTTAAGATCGAGAGAGAAGTAGTTGAAGCCCATTTCCGCAAGAAATAGCAGGAGGTTAAAAAGCAAAGCGTTGTTTTGATCGCTTTCTTCACTGAAAAAGATGTAGTTAAAAAGTATAAAAAAAGGAAGAGTTTGGAGTGAAGAAAATATCGAAGAAGAACAGAAGTACTGTGTTTTTCAAGAAGACATTAATATTATTTGAAGTGAAACTGAAAGAAGTTGAAAAACGCAAAGTATGTCGTCCCACGTTTTTCACACTTCCAAATGAAAAGAGAATCGAAAAAAATATCGTGGTAATTAGCGATCAATGCCAAAACAACGGACTGCATACACTCTTTTGATTTTATAAGAACCAGTAAATTTCGGATGAGGCTCAGATGTTCTTAACCTTGATCCACATTTTCTTAAATTCCCCCACACCACCCCACCCTTAAATATACGCCTGAAATGCTTCCCTTGGTCTAAGCTTTCATTAGGAAAATAGCCATGCTTACAAATTGTGAGTTCCTCATAGTTCTTGGGAAAATTTACCACCAAATCTGAGGCTCGATGTTCTTATAAAATAAAAAGAGTTTACCGTATTTAAAAGAAAACAAAAGAAGTGATAATTGTTGCGAAGAGGTTTATTTTTTCTTTCTCACTCTTCATTCTCAATTTCACCGATATCCCGAATATCCGATAATGATTTCCCAATGCTGTATACAATTTCAACTCTTTTTTCCGATTTCAAAACGTTTTCTACTCTTTGGCATAAAGAATTGGCACTATGCTGCGCAATAAAAAGTAAAATTATCTTGCTGCTCAGAGCCTCGACACATGTCAATGCAGACTAAATATACATGTGAAATGTTTACAGAAACCACCTAAAAGGAAACTCTTCCAACATTCAATCCCGCTTATTAATAGGGTCCTTCAACGAACAAAATGAAATGAATATATAAACATTTAACAGAGCAAAGCAAAATAGAAAATGAAAAATTAACAAAAATGTGAAATAACCTACTTGCAAGGCGCGCGCGGGCGGCAAGTTCTCAGAGTTCTAGTGAACGAAAAGAATATATCGAAAATAAATTGATAAAGAATTTATTTTGACGGAACCCTTTATGTACAGCCTCAAATAGATTGAAAAACAAATAAAAGCGCACAAATATACTACGAGCGCTCTCTTGCCAGCCGCCTAATAAACGTTCAGTCGAGCAAATAGATTTTTATGATAGAAATTTCGAAATATTTGTTTGTGAAAAAGAGAATACTATCAGTTCGCTCAAACCAGACATTATAGAGAACCTTTGAGCAAATAAATATGTTCCGAATTAAAGCTCTCAAAGAAATTCTCACACTAGCGTCTTATCCCATAATAACCGACAGATTTTTCTATTCTCACTTAAATCAATATTCCAAAAAACTAAGACTTCCATAAAACGAGCTAAAAAATAGAGTCCCTCCTTAATCGCCTTTCACCTAACCTCAAATCTTTCCAAGAGAATATCCTAAGCTGATTTTGGTCTTTTCAGAACGAAGAGGAATACGAGGGAAAAGAAGAAACATCTTTGAATAAAGCTGTTTATTTTTCTGAAAGAATATGAACAACAATAATAATAAAAAGTCTCCACCCAAAAAATAAACTTGCCCTCCTTTTCCATCGAAAACGTGCGTCCTGTTTTCTATAAGAAAATCTGAAGAGAGATTAAAAGTCACACCTCCAAACCACAATCCTAATGATGGCTAAAAATACAGTCATTCTAAATTTGATATTACACAATAGCAAGAAAACAACCATAAAACGATCACTCACAAGAGCGGAGTTAAGAATTTTTGCCGGCTGACGAAATTATACCCTAGAAAAGTTCTTAAACTTGAGATGAAAAGATGGACACACACTAAAAAAGAGACGCCATAGTAACAAACCAACAAAAACTTCCATTCAAAAAGCACCTACTCCTTTACCTCTTTTGATGCGAGAATAAAATACTGTTTTGAAAAAAAAGTCCAAGTAACTTATTTTCCATCTTGTCTTATTGATATATAAAAATAGACTTGAACGTTCAATGAGTCCATAAGTTCAAACCACAAAAAAGTTAAATCAATATTGATGTTTCTGTCGCACTACAACATTTCAAAACGATGAAAGAAGGAACCTTTTTTAAAGCAGATTTAAACAGTAATAAAAAACATTCACTTCCGAAAATGCTCGAACTATTTGCACTTCAAATAGTTAATCAACCTTCCCCTATTCTCCCAATACAATAAAAGTGGAAAGGTTGAAAAGTTCTTCTTCTCTAGTGGAAAGGCTGAAAAGTTCTTCTTCTCAAATGCTCTGTCCCCCCCCAACAACGAGAACAAAAATGAAGAAAAAACAATTATACGTGAATTAATTTCCAGTAAGAAAATAACATCTAGCTTCAACTAAAATAATATGCAGAAAGGTGCGAAAATAAAATATTCTTCTCGTTGTTGGCGCGAACCGAAAATATTTTGTTGTTGTACTACAAAGGAAATTGTTTACAGTTTGAGGCTTGAATGAAAACAAAGGTGAACATGTTGTGAGTAGGCTACGTCACAATTTCCTTCGTTCAGAGCGTAAACTCCTTCTCTTCGAAAGAGAAAGGCCTAAAAGCCGGGAGCTCTGTCTACACGCTTTTTTTTTTATAAGAATACACTTTATAAGAATGTCCATGATGAAAATGGCCAAAAATTAAGAATATCGT
>JAUJPO010041566.1:7451-18130 GCA_032270745.1 Tiaropsis multicirrata
GCCATTAAAAAGTGCTTGTTAATTATGCTAATTAAAAAAAGTTGGCTAAGGCTTTGTTTGACCAGCAGCACTGACATAAATGAATGAATGAATGAACAGTCAACTTAAATTTTTTCTTTGAAGCCATCCACGTTGCCGCTAAATTTGACCATTTGACAACACATTTAAAAAACATCCGTCCAAAATGTCGTCAAATTCCGTTAAATTCGTGGATTTTGAATGCCAAAAAGCCTATAAAGAAATACGAATTGATCTTGAAAAACTCTAAAGTTATTTTGTATCAGTTCTGAACAAGACGAAGAATGGGGGGTGGGGGATGTTGACTTTCAAATAAGGAATATGAGCAAAGAAACACTCTTCGTCAAATCAAACTTTTGAGAACCTTCTGTATCCTCCACTGTGCCACTGATAAAAGATTCTCCACCGGGTCACTGGAGACAGGGGTGTATAAAAATAGCTGGTAAACCCCAGCAGACACTGAACGTTGTTTTGACGTCCAAACAACGTTGTTTCAACGTCAGAACGTTATTTGGACGTTGAAACAACGTTGGAAAAACTTCATCATGTGTCTGCTGGTAAACATTTTACCTGTTTGTTAACTGTTGATCGGCAACCGGTTTTGAGAGTCTCGTCACATTAATTTTCTCAAACTCCAAAACTAAAGTAAAAGTTTCAATCAGAATAATCAAAAAATTTAACATAGTATGACATAAGGTCATTAAGGTCAGCTCAAATTATCTTACGTCATTTCAGATTGGATGTACCAGGCCCAATATCTACGAAATAAAATTTGAATTTTATTGCCGTTAGAGGCGGGTCATATCCTTTTTGCAATATCTAGTTTAAGATTTTTCAAAGCAATAAGACATAGTAATACTTGAGGCGTGAACCCGAGTCCATCAAGTTAGCAGTTTTCCATATGGATAGTTTTTTTGAGAAATTATTGCGGTGACGTAGCTTGACTTAAGCTCTGGGTACAAAGTATAGGTCAGAAGGTTCAGCCCGGAAAGTCTTACGTCAGAGAATCTTCAGAGGGTGCTTTATACTGTATAATATGACACTTGACCTTATTGAGGTCTGCCAAAATAGACTAGGAAATCACGCCGATTTTTAAACAACTGGTATATATACACGTTTTTTTATAAGAACAAAGTAAGGATATTGAGGCTTCGAGGTAAAAAAGATAAGAACATATTAAGAACATTCGGAAGCTTTGGAGAAGAGTATAGAAAAAAGAACATTTTTTCACCTTTGATTATATACACATAAACTAAAAGACTTAATAAAGAATATTTTAAGAACATTTTAACTGAGAACATTAGAAGGCTTCTTCGAATTTCAATGTTCTTATAAAAAAACGTGCATCATAGACTAGCAAACGTCTGGTTTTCCTGAGTCACAAAATGCGGTAAATGTGCCTATAATGTGATACGCGCGGGCGGAAAATATTTTTGTAACGGAACGGCACAAAAGGTTTTGGAGAATCTGCATTCAGAGCTAGTATCAAGTGAATATGTTGCTAGCGTAGCGTGCTATGTTGAATCAACAACTACTAGCAAAAGTCTATAACAAATTTTGTTTCAATACTGTTGTATGTTAGAAATGACCTTAGACAGAAAATAAATAAACATATGATAAATTTTGACAAGCAGCAGAGTATAAATACTGGTGCTTTTGGTAAAATTTTTATAAAAATATTGGCAGGATGACAAAACTTAACCTTGACCTCGCTTAACAGACACAAGACCTTTTATTCAACGTTGTTTCATCAACTGGGGTGTAATAAGTCTCAATTTCATTCAAGTGTAATTAATAGTAATAATCAAAAATGAAATCAACCAATCAGTTGACTTGAGGTCATCCATTTTATTTTCAGTTTTACAAAAAATCTAAATCTTTGTCTAAAAAATCTCAAAACTACCGTTTGGGTTTCAAAATTGGATCCTTACAGTGCAGTGCAAAAATTTACCGAAAGAACCAACCCTTATAGACCATCTTACTCTCCTTGAATAAGAAATCCGACAAGAAATCCACCCATTTCCCCCATTTTCAGCCATGTTCGAATTTTTCTTAAATTTTCTACCTTACAGTGCACCTGGCTTTTGTCAAAAACTTGCAAACCAAACGCTTACGGACTATGTACGTCCGGTAGGTCGCTTACCTTGAGTACCCCCTCCCCCCTAAGGCTTTTGAAATGCGGACGGACGTTGTAAAAAATCCTCGATTGTACGTAAGAATATCGCATTTTACGATTCAACTTTTAAAGATGTGAAATAATATATGACAGTAAACAAATAGCTGATGAAATTAAAATTTCAAATAATTTTTTTTTTGATAAAGTTAGAAAAAAATATATTAAACGCCTACTGAAACGCAAACTACTATTAAAATTCTGGGGATCTTTAAAAACCCAACAGGCTACACAAAACAATGTCCCGTACATGCTGGAAAGAAATCAAAAATTGAAATTCTAACGAACGGTATTCCAACGTCCGAATAATAATGATCTGACGTTGAAATAACGTTGTTTGGACGTTTTAACAGCGTTCCGTGCTTGGCTGGGTAAATTCTATAGATCGGTTCATTCACTGTTCGTGCTCTCTAAGTATCTCAGTCAATTGTGAAATATAACTCGAAGCTAGCCTCAATACTTCAAGTTGAGTACATTTAGCTTCTTGACTTTTAGTAGTGTCTGCTGATGTAATCGGTAAGGCACCACGTAATACTTTAAATGCTGTATTCAGTCTAGCTTTGCGACTTCTTTCTCGCTCGTTCCGTAATACTTGTTTCTCGCTTCGAATGATACCGGTTTTCGTTTTCCGAGAATGTTTTGTCGTTTTTGTAGAATCGTTCTCGTCTGATTCATTCATACAGTCGTTGCATTCCGTGAAATATAAGTCTTTGAATTCCTTATTAGTTTTCGTTTTCCAACAATTTGTTGTCGTTTTACGGTCGTCCTCGGCGTTTGATTCATTCACATAGTCGTTGCATTCCGTAAAATATATGTCTTTGGCTTTCTTGTATTGATCTTCTTCTTTTGTTGCTGCATTGTTATTGAAATCTACAATTCTTTTGGTTCTTTTCTTTTCACTTTTTACGATTAATCTTCTTGTCGGAATCTCGACTCCTTTGCGTTCATCTTCTAGGAGTAGAAGTGTGGTGGTGAAGTTGTGGAACTAAAAAGATATCAATCAGAGGAAATGTGAAATTGAAGAATATAAAAAGTGAAACAAAAGGGATCTATATGGCATACTGTAACTTCCCGAGTGCAATGCATTTTTTTCAGGGACCGATTGACACAAGCTTTCGCGAAACTTATGACATAAACGGTTCACAAATTTGAGTAAAATATATTTTTCGCCAGCATAAACTTAAGCGAATCTATAGAAAAGCGGAAATTTCTACCTGAAAAAAAAATGGCTCAGAAAAGTTAAATTTGATAAACAGCTTTTAACAGAATTTTCAGAAAACACACCCAGCAGACAAGAAACATTGTTTTGACGTCCAAACAACGTTATTACGACGTCGGAACGTTATTACGACGTCGGAACGTCGGAACGTTGTGAGCCTGCTGGCTGGGTACCTTTTCGAGGAAAAGGCCAAAATTCACAAAAAATCGCGAAAGTTTTTTGCTTGCATTAAGTAAAAACTCTAGAATCGAGGTTAAATTGCTTAGATTTTAGCCGGGTCGGTCAGCTAACATAGTCAGGCCCTAAGCCCTTTAAGTCCCCCTCCCTCCCTTAACAATGGGGCTGTTAACAAAGAATGAAATGATGTATCGAAAATAAAAGTAGTGGATATATGAACACTTACCATAGTGTGTAGTCAATTTTATAAAGTTCCAAATATTTTTATAATATTGATTGGACACTGTTGCTGCTTGCTGCCCAAATCAAGTGTGATTGAAATCTTTTCTTGGCCAGCGGTTTTAAGGTTTTCAAGAAAGGTCTGGAACCTTGTTTTTAGTGCTATGACCAGCGGTAGAAATCTAAAGAATTCCATTAATTTAAAACATATTTTAATAGTTTATTAATCGCGAGACTTTCTCTTATTCGAAAAATCAGTCCCCCTTTTTACCCCATTTTTTCACAATGAAGTTATTCAAAACGTTTTGTAAAGTGAATAATTTTGACACGTGTTTTCAAAGTTCTAAAGTGATAAAGCAAATATGACTTTTTTTGCTAAAACATTTTGTTTTCGACCTTAAAAATACTAAAGTTTTTCTCAAATAGATTGTCTTAATTAGCTAGGTTAGTTCAGAACTTCAGAAAATTAAAAGCTTTAAAAGACATTTTAAGAAATCGTGTCCAATTTATTTATCTATTATTCAAGTGTGAGGTGGGTCTGAGTAATATCTAAATCTATCTTTGATGAAAAACATTCATTTCTGACGAGTGCGTTTTCTTTAAAGGCCTCCAAAGTGAAATAAAATACCTTATGAGAACTAATTTTTGCGGTTTTTGCAGTTTCTATTGTTTTAATAACAATTAAAGACACTATTGTTCTATAACAAAAGGTTTGTTGTAAATAAGATTTCAGTTTCAAAAATTTTGACGAATGGTGTGTTGACTTCCAAATAAGGAATATGAACAAAAGCAAAACTATCCATCAAAATTTCTCTTGTATCTGCCACTGGATTTTACAACGACTTTTTAATAAAATATGTTGTCTAGAGTCTGTTTGACTTTCTAGTTAAAACATGTGAGATTGTGGTTTTCAGAAAGCTATCATTTTTTTACATTATTTGGAAACCCTCGTTTTGTTGTCGACTTTAGCCGATTTTTAATTTTTGTTTTTATCATAATTCTTTGTTTGCATTTATAGTTTAAAACATGATTTTTAACAGATTTTTGTCGATTTCCAGCCGAGATTACCGAGATTATATTTTTCTCCTAATATGGAAGACGTCGTGTTTGTTTGTTTTCAGCAGATAAAACCTCGGTAGAGCACTTGTTTGATTTTAACATTAAAACATGCGAACAGATTTTCATTTTCACACGTAGATAACGCGCGAAATCTATAAAGGAATTTAACGACTAAATTAACGAGCATTTTATTAAGAGTTTTTAAAAAAGCACACAAACATATGTTTTTTTCTTATTTGTGACGTCATAAAATTTACAACCTTTTGCCCATTTTAAGTAATTTCCTTTGCTTTATAAAACATCAACTTTTGGTCATAGATTTAGACCACTCTGCTTTATCAATGCTAAAAATGGGAGTTCCACAATTTCTCAAAAGACTTCATTTTTATAAGGACGGTTATTTAGCTATCTAACTGTTTTGAAAGAGAGTTCTAAATATTTTAGATGCAAGAAAAATTACATCATGTTTTGAAATGAACATCAGATCAACGAAAGTATGTTAAAATATTCCAAATTTTCCCATACAATATTTCTACTCAAAATTCAAAATTATTTTCAAACTGTTGCATATTATATCAGAGAAATGATTAATTCAGAAACTTTTTTGAGCACAGTATGACACATTCAAGCCTCTACACCAAAAGATGTTCATTTTTAAAAAGATAAAAAATTTCTCACGACCACGAGCAAAAAAAATTGGGTTATAAATATTTTAAATTTTTCTTGAAATATAGTTAAATCGAAAGCAAAAAAGACCTCTAATAAAAGAAAAAATATTATGACTATATTTCTTCAGTAGTTAAAAAATGAGAATTTATTTTCAAAAAAGAATTATTTCAAAGTTATTTTGTTAAAAGCCTTTTAAAAGATATTTAAATGAAGATCTTTGTGTGTGTATATAACTTTTATGGAAGGCGCAATCTTTTTCAGATTCTACCAGACACCCTGCGAAACGGAAATTTATAATGAATGTACTGTAAAATTAACTTTTGATTAAAAATTTGTGTTACCAAACACGTTTTAGTGGCTCCAACTTATTTTTCTTTAAAAGATTTTTCCTAAAATTAAACAAAAACTGCCGAAATTGAAGGTTCTAAAATGACTCTTTCGAAGTGTGAAGGTCGTCTGTGTCCAAAAAAATATATAAAATTTTAATGTCTGTTAGGGTCCCAAAAGAACAAATTTCATTTCAAATTTATGGTAAGTGTGATAATTTTCATTTTTCTGAACATCAACGGAGCGACCCCTGGAGTAATTCCTGATACCGATTGAGCATACAATTTCTTTCCCAACACGCAACGTTTTTCAAACATTTTTTCAACGTCCAAATGACGTACTGACGTACTGACGTACTGACGTACTGACATTAATGAAGCGTTGTTTGGAAGTTCTATGCGATTTAAAAACGACGGACCCTTACTACAGTGTAGTGCAAAATTTGCCGAAAAACCGACCCTAATAGTGCATTTTTTGACTATTATCCCGCACATACCGTAGGTCCGAGCATAATAAAATAAATAATTTTGATATCTTTTGTGCACTGTAGATTTTATTATAAAGATTCTTATGGGACTTTATTGCAAACCTTAAATTCAGTCTGAGCAACGATGTAAAAATTAATAGATAACCAACTTGCCTTGATCCTCAAAAAACATCCGTGTTTTGTTATTGAACAAAATCGATCACGAGATGTAAATCTTTCCAAAATTTGGTATATTTTCCTATAGGCAGCCTCACAGAAGGCTGAATTCGATATTGTTGTTCTATAAACAACATTCATCTGCTTATTTCGTATCAGGCAATCTTCATGCACTTTCCATTCGTAAGATATGTCAGTTCAAAGCACACATATATTTTTCAGATAACAGCTTTTTATGAGCGTTTTTTAGTCCAGATCAAGCTTGAGTGGTATCAGGCCGATCCTTATTCGATTTGCCTAAAGATTGGTACCTTTATTTTTTTGATAATTTGCAGTAAAAATGGAATTCAAATTTTCTATAAATTCAGTGGATGTCAAAAAGTGTGTCGAAATCAAGCTAAAAGCATAACACACAGTTTTTTAATAGAAGAGTGTTGATTTCAATAGGAAAACAATGGTTGCTCACCTTCGTGAATCAAGAGTAAAAGTTTTCAGCTGAAAAATGGCTCAGGAGCGAGCTGGAGAGATCCTATCGCAGCGCCATCAATCAAATAAAAAAGCGAAGATAGTATACGGCAAACTTTTTGACTAGCTGAAAAATGGCTCAGAAGTCACAAATTTCTGACAAATTTGATAAACGGTAGTAATTAACTGACTTCAAAGTTGCTTTTCAAAGCTAAAATTAACACACATAATCTTAAAGTTTTAAGTATTAAAATTTTAACTTTTCGAAGATTTCTAGGATTTTTCGCGAGTATAAACTTTTGCGAATTGCCCTTTTTAGAATTTTCAAAAACACAAAAACTTTTCGCAAAAAAGGTCAAAAATCTTGAAAATCGCGAAAGTTTCTGCTCGCGAAAATTTGTACGCCTAAAGTAGACTATAGCTTCAAACATGGTAGCTGTAACTGATTTTGAATTTATTAAGGGCTGTTCATATGACCCTTATAACCTCAATTTTTTATTATTTCTATTCTTCTCCCTATCAAAACCCTTATGTTTAATTTTTCTTAGTTATTATAAAAAAAGTAAAATTGTGCATATACACGCATTCGAACATTCGAATCAATATGTACTCATTTTGGGTATATTTTGTTTGTTTAAACAATGAAAAGAGTTTTTGAACCAAACTTGTGAAAGTAAAACATTTTCTTTTTGCAGAATATTGCAGAGCTGAGGTTGAACAGTTCGTAATTATGCCTGCTGTAGTGAAATAGTTCAATTCAAATAATGCAACCTTGTTGATGTTGACAATTTTTGAGTCTAAAGACTTTGTGGAGTCATATTGATGGTTTTTTAAGAAGCAAAATCAGTTGTTGGTTTAGAAAGAGAACGATTTTCCATTATGTTAAATCATAAGGATGAGATGCTGGATAAGCGAGTCTTCTTGTTGCTATGTTTATTCTCCACCAATCTAATTGCTGTCCAGGCTGTTACGTTAGCCCCAGACTCGTTCAAGATCCAAAGCTTCTTAGACGACGGTGGGAAGCGTAGCCACCAAATCTACCAAAGAAGAGATAAAATCACTACAAACGAAAACAACAATTACGAATACGAGTTCCTGAACCAAAGCTTTGGAGTTTTAACAAGCCCTGAGTATCCAAGTTCGTATCCTAGCAACACAACAACAAGATGGCGAATCGAAATGGTAGAAGGGTCGCGTATCGTTTTGATGATTCGCCAATTTTTCTTGGCATTTGGTGATCAGTTGAAAATTTATAGTTTTAATAACGAAGAAACTCAATTATATACCTCACAAAAAGCACCGAACGATCTTATATATCTTTCCTCCGATACCGTAGAAATCACATTAAGAACTTCTATATCGGAAATGCTAAATACAACTGAAAATCATGCATCGAAACAACGTTTATTTTACGGTATGTTTGAAAGAGAAGGATGCGGAGGGGTTTTGACTCGCTCCCATGGTTACATAAACATTCCTTTTTATATTCACGAAACAAAGAGGCCACATGAGTGCTTATGGAGCATCGAGGCTGATCAAGACCAAGTTGTCTCTCTGGAATTCTTGGACTTTGACCTCGCCCCAGGCTCCTGTATATACAACAATATATACGTTCGAGACGGTGACTTTGAGGGCGGATACTCTCTAGGTGATTTCTGTGAAGAAAATCCGCCTTTCAGCAAATTGAGAACAGTTAGAGACACAATGTCCATTGTGTATCGAGTACGCCCAAACTTGTACGAGGGTGGGCATAACCCGTTACCAAATATTAAAATGTTTTACCGTATGGTGGACAACTGTGGCGGAATACTTGAGGGCTATTCTGGTAACTTTGAAACACCAACATATTGGCACAACGAAAAATACTCATGCCAGTGGAAGATTTCTGTACCAGAAAGTAAAATTATTTTATTGCAAATCAAAGATTGGAAACAACGACGACACTCGGCTGGCTCGATAGCAGAGCACGTTCAAGTTTCAACGACAAACGAGAATTCCCTTATATGGGATTCCTACGGTGAAGACTCAAGTCCACCGGAAGCCCTACTTATACCTAGTAATCAAGGAATCATAAATTGGATAGCTGCTTCAAACGAGAGTGTTAGGCCCTATTTACACTTCCGAGCGTTCTACGAAGCGGTGCTACCGACAACGCACGGCGAATGTTTCAGTATCGCGGATAAAGAATTCTTTATGTGTTACGATGAAACTTATATTGACTGTGCCAAACGCTGTGATGGTATTACGGACTGCGAGACTGGGAATGACGAAAACGATTGCCCAACTAATGGAGTCCGCCGTAGCTTTGGGCCAACATCACGTCAAGATCATTACGCCGTGGAAAATACGCAAGGAAGCGATAAACAGCAGACGATCAAAAGTTATGCTGTTTTATGGATATCCGCACTAGGCCTCTCTGCTTTTGTTATTGTATGCATAATAATTATTGATTTTGCGTTGAAAAAGACTCAAAAGCGGTCAGTCAAAAATGTAGAACCTCCTCCTCCCCCGTATCAACAGTTCACTGAGCAGGACCAAAGTGGATATTCGTTTAACTCAACCAACATTCAATCAACGCCCCCACCACCCTACGAGCCTACATTATCTTGTGGCGGCGATGATACGCTTTTACAGGGAGGCGAACGAAGCGATGAAATCATTTCGAGAGCTTATAGTGTTCCTTACAATTTACAAAATTCGTCAAACTCTACAGATGGATCTAGCGAATCATTATACAGACCACGCTATCACAGTACACCCTTTGGCGCTTATTATTCTTCCAGTTCGACGCTTGGATCCAGTGAATCGCTACCACGTGGTCGCCGCCATTATTTAGGATCTACCGACGGATCTAGTGAATCAATACCACGCGCTTGGAACAATAGAATTAATACACCAATCGCAGCACTTTTTCATGATACTGACGTTATTGAAAGCACAGCAACTTGCACGACGATAACGCCGGTCCAGTCTTTTAGATATTCAGACTCACAAGACAACCAGGAAGAATTTTTACAGCAAATTGGAATTTTTAAAGAGCCAGAAGCTTAATAATAATTTCAACATTTTGACTCGATCAACCTCGTTCCAAGAATATATCTAGAGACGAATACAGAAGGTAATCAAAATCTTTCACGGTGAGTGTTGAATTCAAAATAAGGTATATTTTAAGCAAAAGCAAAGTTTTCCGTCAAAACTTCTACGAGAACCTTGTGTATCCGCTACTAATATTTGAAGTATTTAGGCATGCATTAAACAAAAACGTCCGAACTCGTACTCTGTCTCTTGAATTTTCGGACAGAGGTATAGCAAATACTTGACAGATTGGGTGAAAATTAGAATTTATAATTTTTGTAAAAACCCAAATTGAAAACATTCATTTTTGGAATTTAAGTTGTATAAATACCATTGTTGTCAACTTTTCAAAATTGAAATACAGAAAATGAAACGCCAGCAGACACACGTTGAAAAGACGTTGAAAGTACGTTAAAAGACCGTCTTTTGTCTGCTGGCGATGAGTCTAATTTCCGAGACCATTTTATTTCGGCGGAGTTTCCAAGAGAGATTTATAGATTTTTTTAAAAATTAAACTCTTCATTCCTTTGGGAAAATAATCACTTTATTTTATTACGCATCGTTTTTGTTAGGATTTTACGTTCAGTCATTATTACGTCATTTTATTTGATTATCATTTTTATTATATCCCTAGG
>JAUJPO010041577.1:0-33469 GCA_032270745.1 Tiaropsis multicirrata
TGAGCAAAAAATTTAAATCTAAAAGCTCACAATAACTCGACAAACCTGTATACTTTTTTTTGGCGCACCCGGTATATGATATCAATTATATATATGCAATCATAATTTTTTTTTAATCCAGACTGTCTTAAAAAATCAAACAGTTTGATTATTGAACTGTCCAAAAAAAAACTTGTTTGGTTAATATAGTCTGGTTTAACTAATACACCTTTCTCGTAATTCCAGATTTTTTCCGCAGTCTTTGCACTTCATTGTTTTTTAAAAGGGAGGTAAACAATTCCGATTTTTCTTGCGTTTCCCTAGGGAAGAGTGGTTTTTGGCCTTTTTCTCAACTTCAATCGCGTATAATTTTTGCAAACTTCAGTATATTTTTACAATTTATGATACTATAATACGGTCAAAAAGTTTTTTGAAGCAAACTGGCCATCAAAAGATATAAGACAAAAATATCACCTTTCTTTTAAGCAAACTCAAGCAAAAACGCATTTGTTTACCTTCACTTTATTTTTCACACAACGGTGGAGCACACGTATTTTCTGGCAAAATCTGAATTACGGAAAGGTATATCAATCAACAACGATAACTAAATTCAACTCCTTAAAAAATTCTGAGTATCATTTATCAATATTACCTGTCACTTATTACCATGCTATTGATTATCGAAAACAATCAATATCCATTGATTACATTGCAAAAAGCTATCGATTATATCAAGTACAATCGGCTGAAATAACACAAGAAAACAATGCATATGCAATATGCGCTAACAGACGCCCACCAACTAAACATGATAGAAAAACCGTTAGAAAACAGTAGACATCAAATTGCTAAAACATACCTGTTACAATTTTTCGAAGATCTTGAAGTATCACAATCAAATCAAAGTTTAACACTTCTTCCTTCTCACCAACCAGCCAAAAATAGCAATAATCAAAACAAAGCAAATAATCATTCTCACTGTAGTATTTTAGAATCAAATGCACATTATGTTTTATTGGTGCATAAGGACAGCACACAGACTTATAATATTTTAAAACACTACCCTCCATTTTTACTTTGAAAACCCTCAATAAAAAATACAGCAACAAATATATCTACTAAGCATAGACCATAGACCAGCTCAACGGTAAAGTTCAAAGTTCAAGAAACATGAATATTTTACTAGAAACATGAATATTTTTCTGCCGTGTAAAGTCCACTACGTGAAGCAACAAAAGCCCCTGCGGGGCAAAAAGGTTCTTTCCTATTTTGGTTAATTTTTTATAATAGGTGGAAAGATATATCTATCTATCTATTTAATAGATGTAACATTGAATATAAAATGTTCATTCTTGTTACATGATAGAAATGGAAGGTCAAAGTTGCATATTAACTACCAAAGAGATTCAATCAGTCATTGATATTTTCTGCCAAATAAAAAGGGGTGACAGAGATAGGGCTATCTACGGTATCCTAATATTACGGTATTCATTTATCTCCTAATTAGGATGCTATCCAAATTTAGGAGACTTTGCCACGCATGTGCAAATTTGCAAGTATCCTTAATAAACCTTTTCGTGACAGGGCCTTTTTTAGGTACCGTCAAGTTATACAACTAGCACACCACCATATTTAAGACTTTGCTGGTCACAAATGATAATGAGGCTCAAAATCAAAAGCGAAACTTAATTCATAACTATGCGAGGGAGCTCACTCTTCCTGCGTTTCGCTTTAAACTCTCTTTTGATTGGTCTATGAATTTTGGCAGCCAATTTTTTGCCTGGGCGGAATAAACACGTGACCATAATAAACAAATTCAACAGGACAGCCAAGTAGTGATGAATTTCAATTGGGAGTCCTCTCCACTGTGTAAGCACTGATAGTGTTTATTTAATCTTAAAACGATGTTAAATGAAGACCAGATGGATCTGTTTGTTGTGAGTGTGCAAGTTGTAACGAGAGTGTGCATGTTGTGTAAGTTGATGGTACTTTTTTGTTAAAATGACGAACTTTAAAAACATCACATCATCTCCCTAACCAATTGTAATTAGAGGTTTGTTTATAGCTTGTTGGATAACGCAAATTTGATAAATTCGCAAATTCTGAAAATTTCGTTTCGAAAAGTTTCTTCTGCGAAGAACAATCCCTCATCGAATATGGATAAATCGAAAAACACTCGTTCGGGGTGAAGTGGATAGCTCTATTTCGCGAGATTTTGATTTGTAACAGGGCGCCATTTCACTAATAAAAATAAACTCTGTATATATATTTTTGTGGTGGAGCAATCCGTTTTGCCGAAAATTGATTGATATGATATATGTAATTATCGTGGAGTTAATTATTTCTCAATGTGTGAAGGAGTAAACTATAGAGCGGTATCAGTGTCAAAAATACTCAGTTTAGAAACTGGACGGAGATCTGAAACTAACTTGATCGACTTTTAAACTGACTCGATCGAGTTTTAAACTGACCAAATCGCGTTTTAAACTGACCCGATCGAGTTCTGAACTGACCCTATCGAGTTCTGAACTGACCCGATCACGTTTAAAACTGATCCGATCGAGTTCTGAACCGACCTAATCACGTTTTAGACGGACATGATCAGTTTCAGATCTCCGTCCAGTTTCTAAACTGAGTATTTTTGACACTGATACCGCTCTATAGTTCTTGTTAAATTGAAAACGCTCCAGGGTCCTGCCCTTATTATGAGCGGGTAAAAAAACTTTCGCATTGATAAGATTTGAAAACGGTTTTTGCATTTCAAGATTCGCCTAGGAAAGTAAATCTTTTGGTTTAAAGATTCTACTGATCCTTTTCATACTTTTAAAATTACTAAATAACTACTACCAAGTAAACTAAGCTATTGTTTGAATCTCGAAGTTGAAGTTGGACTATTTTGAATCTAACACATGTCTCTTTAAAATCCAAGAACTGGACAAGTCAATCAGTATCATATTTCCCAGTAAACACAAAACGTCATTTTGACGTCCAAACAACCTCTTTCGACGTCAAAAAATGTCACATGGACGTCAAACTGACGTCTCGTGTTTAATGGGTTGCGGGCGACCAGTGTATTCTTCGCAAATATAAACGAGCTGTTACTACTCCACCAAAGTCACATCACACACGCACGCCATCACGTTTAATTCAAATGGAATCCTTTCTCTCGCGTGGCTGCGCGTAGTTTTTCTTTCAAGATTTCTTCTGATGAATACTCGGGTAATTTGAGGTAATGAACGCAGGTATTGACTGAAGGGTATGAACCGTCTCCTTCACTCTCCTTCTTAACCACCGTCAAACGTGGAAGAAGGTTGGAGATACCACCTGGTGGTAGGGATGAACATCCAGTAGCAAATTGAAGAAATTCCTGAAAAAGGAAAAGGAAAATTATTTTGAAGTATGATCTTCATACCTGTGATGGTAAACAAAGTAAAAATTTCAAGAAAGTTTTTAAAAGCAAAAGAAAATAGCCACGAAAACACAAATTCTTAGCAATACAATGAATAATTTATTTGAATATGATAAAAAAATAACCTCTAACCGAATAGCGCTGAGATTTCTACTTATTAAAGAGAGAAATTCCTACTTCCAGAGAATAAGTGTCATTCTACGATACGAAGGGCTTATATCTTTATATCTATCAAAAACACAACAAACCTTTCGTTCTTTGCCATCCATAGCCACTAAAACATTGATCAATCTCAAGAATCCAGGGCTGTCTTTGTGGTAGCCGTACTTCGGTTCTGTGTACATCATCAATTCTTCATACGTCCATTGAGGGGTTTGTTCTCCACACAACATTAAACGCACTTCGTTCGCTTTGAACGCGTGCAATCTCTCCATCGGGAAAACACGGTTGAATCCAGCTGTTAAAGATCGAGGGGAGAATTAAAATAAGATTATTTGTATAGCTTCACTTTTTGAATCTCCGAGTTTCTAAATATTCGTTGTCAGATTGTCAGAATCATGCAAAGGATCAGAACAACGCAAATACTCCCTTGCTGCACTGAAGAGAACAATTCTTTCAAGAAGAAGAATTGATATTGGTATTGGGATACTCTCAACCAATGTTACCATAAAAAATTTTGATCATATCTAACTTACATCTGAAAGCTTCCAACTGCATTGCAATCCCTTTATGCATTGTAAAATCCTTCAACAGCTCAATGTATTCTTCGACGTTCTCCCCAGTCAAATTCTAGAAAAAAAGAAGTGTTTCTTAGATAAGTGATCTAAATGATTCAAACAGTCTTAGAAAAATGTGCAATGATCTATGCATGGTACAAGGATCACAATTCGATAGAAATAGTTCATGTTGTAAATTTCTTATTGTTTCACTTCGGGAGTAAGAACACCAACCAATATAGTGGCTTACCTCATTACTTCCGTTGGGTTTCAAGTCCACAGCATCAAATCCGTAGACAGTTGAAGACGGGATGTATTGGAACGACAACCTAAAAATGAATTTTAGGAACGAATTAAAAAGATTGAAGTGTGGTGGCATACATAGTTGTCGTTAAACTCGATACGCTGCTGACATATTCATATTTACAATTTACATGACCTTAAAATTATACATTCTTGAAAAGCAAAAGATATCAAGACTCACCCCAAATCATCGAGTTTGCATTCAGCACCACTTTCAGTTACAAACGGTAACTCATCCAGCATTGTGCGCCTCTGTGTTTCATCCAAGTCTGCATCACACAAAATCTTTAGACGTTTCTCAACATACAGTTTCAATTGCTTTATGAATTTTGCTTTATTCGGATGTATCTGTTCAAAATCATTGTCATTGATGACGTCACTGAAATAATGGGAATCGAGCTTCTCTATGGATTCGGTCACATCGAAAACGTCATCGACCGATTCATCGTCCGAGAATTGCCCTTGTCCGATAGCGTCCGAATTTTGAGACATTGTCCGTGAAAGTTTAGCGTATTTCCCTTTGCCCGCACACAACATTTTAAAGAAGGGCGAGGATAGTGGAATATCAACAAGTCTGTTATCCTGTAAACATTTCGCCAAAAAGATACCCAGAAATGCAAATAATTGACAAATTCGTTTCATGTCACGTGAATCTTGAGGAAATGGTGCCGGGAATAGCCCGTTGTTATGCCGACTGTATTCAGGTCCAGTTTTTTCGTCCTACAAAAATAAAAATGGTAGAAATTTAGATTGAAAGAGGCAATTCAAAGTTCCCATTATATTGGTAAAAAATATTTTCAAACAGAAAATTTGCATAGCGCTTGCTTTTTCTTTTATCAACGGATATCAGAATATTGCAAGCTTAGTCCTGAAAAGTCTAAAGACAGCAGGCGAGTCGTTAAATAAAAATCTGGCTTACGTTTTGAATATCATCCATAGAAACCCATAGTTTCAAATCATTCCTTTGCAACGCAAGCGATATCAATGCATAAAATTCAAGACTTGGTCCCAGACCCGTACCCTCTTCATCCTTAAATTCAATCTGAAAAAATAAAAAACGGAAAAATTCAAATAACATGAAACAGAAAACGATGCTTGTTCAAATACGGCATTCATTCTCAAAGTTATTCAATTTAAGAAATTAAACCTCAGATGACTGACGAATAGCTGATCTTCATTTTAGTTTTTATTGGCTTAGCGTACGGGCCTTTCATTAGCACTGCGCCCGGTGTTTGTGTGTTAGTTTGTGTGTAGACTGAGTTCGCTTCATTTGTGGATAAAGTATACAGGCTATTGCCAACGCTCTCTTTTAAGTTATTAAGGAGATAAAGATTAGATATTACTATTTCCCGTAATCAAAGTTTTATCTCCTTAATATTGCAACGGTAATTACTGTTTGTTTAGCGTGTTGAAATATTATTCAAGATGACTACCAAAGCGAGCGTTTGTGTTTTCTCAGTGTTTTGCAGTCTTCCAAGTTTCAATTTGGGTAACATCTTTTTGAAAATGGCTTTAAACTTGACAGTCAATACTAAGTTTGTATCAAGATCAAGGACATTTTTTTTTCATCTTGATTTTAGGTCATTTGCTCAAGTTTTTATTGAATTTTATGAGGTTTTTTTACCAAACATTTTTGCTGCAACAAAATATAGAAAACAAATTTTCCTCTTTTAGCCTTGGACATGATTACATGACAACATGTTAGTTACTGGAATTTAATAAAGTATATTAGAGTACAGTTCCTGTCTAAATTTGAGGATGAGTGAAGGATCTTTCATCAAGTTATGGGCAAAAGTTATGTTTTTCACTGCGATGATGCGATGCCCGATGGTGGACACACTTACATTTCTTCTATTGGAGACTTGGACGTTGGAGATAATTAGATAAAGCACTGAAAATTGATCAAGTAATGAACATGCAGTTAACATTCAGAAGTAAATAATTATGGTTGAAAATTTTGTTTTTCTGGATTTCCGGATTTCGAGTTACTACTTCAGACCAGACCGTCTAAAATAGACTTAATCAAACAGGATTTTTTAGTTTTTTAGAATTTTGTCGGCCGATTAAAGTTTGATTACGTTTGGTAATCGAACTTTAATTGAATTCTCACAATTCTTTGCAATATTGCAGTTCGATTAAAATTAATCGAACCTAATTTGTCGAACATATTCATTTGTCGAACTTAATCGAACTTATTGGAGTTCTTATAATTTTTTGGATTTTTTAAAAGTTTGATTATAAATTAATTGAGCTTTTGTCGTTCGAATAAGTTTGATTATGATTAGTTCATTAATCGCACTGCACTGTTATATTGTCTGCTGATTAAAGTTCGATTAAGTTCGATTAAGTTCGGTAATCAAATATTTCGATTAAGGCAGCCTGGAGTAATCTTCACCATATTATATACAAAAATTATGCTTTTCAGGGTGGACTGTTTTTCACTGTGATGTGATGTTGGAATTATGATAAAATTTACCTTCTTGGAATATCAAGTATTTTAACACGCTGCTCCTTTGTGAATTTATTTTTCATCAAGTTATGTTTTTTCTGTACACTTAATGTTTTTCACTGCGACAAATGGCAAACACTTACATTTCTTCTATTGGACTGGTAGAAACTTTTGCAGAATTTAATTTGGCGATTCAGTGTTTCAGAATAGGAAAAGAATGTCTAAAAAATTAAAAAACTGTGCTTTTTTTCCAAACTTAAATAAAATGTCATTCTATGGTAGTTTTAGGGCCTAAGATGCTACTAGCCTCTAGATCAGAATATTTTAGACATTTACAGCTTTACATTTTTGCTGAATCAGCAATTTTTAGATACTGTAAAACTTTATAAAGGACTATATATCTCCCGGTCTCGAGGAGTTGATTCTAAGGATTTTATTGTTTTAAAGTCGAAATACTAAATTTGTCAATCTAGCAAGGCTTCTCATCCTCTACACAAAATAAAAGTTTCTTGCTCCGTGGTTTCCTGCTGGGCCTTCACGCCGTTACGGCTTCTTGTTTAGTTTATCAGTTTGAAAGTTTCTGTAAAACCTGACAAATGGTTTCATTGGGAATGAAGATATATTACCTCCAAGACACTTTTACGTTCAGCATGGAAATCCATCAATTGAATAGCTGTTTCTAAAAGCTGAAAAGAAAAGAGACATTTTAAAATAATATTATTCTGTCGTCTGTTTTCAAATAAAACACTGTTGAATTCGTTCTTTTCTTTGGTGTTTTCAATTTAAAGTTCAATAGACGTTTCCCGAGTACGATTGCGCAATAAAATTATAAAGTCAATTGGAAATTAAAAATGCAAATCTTGAACTTCTTTTTGTAAAAAATAAAAGATCATACTGTAACAGAACTTCGAGACTACTATTAACTTGTTATAACAAAAAAAGCATTCAAAAAATTTGATTTGAAATAAAATCAGACGTACCTGGTCACCACGTGGCACAGTAACCCGTTCGTGTTTCAGCCGCCCGATTCGGAATTCTTGAGTATCCAGCCGTCTAGTGAGATGAACACGTGACCTCTCTGTATTTGCATCCTGGATTCCCTGAAGCCATACAATTGATCTATAAGAAGTAGGAAAAACATTTTGAGATTAAGCAAAAATATTTTCGAAGAAAACTAATAAAATTCAAACTTATTAAAGACCAAAAATAAACCAGCCGAGGCTGGAAGGTCAAGCCTAGAGAGTATAGATGGTTTAACAAAGTGAAATGTGCTTGATGCGCAGACGAGTAGCCCAGAGTTGTAAATTCTAAACACTACTTACATGTGTAAAACGTTTATGAAATTTTAATTGGAAAGCTAACACACAAATAATTAGCAATGTACAACCTCGTATAGGTCTCTGTAGACTGGAGTCGTTTATGACGTAATTTTATTGGGCAAGGCAGAATTTATCCGTGGTGTTAGTTTGTTTTAACTTTTATTCTTGTAGTGTTTGTTGTAGTCAATAAATTGCGGCGTACCTAGACTTCCTTACTTTAGAATTGTAGATGTTGGACTACCTACCATATATACCTAGTAGGTTTTTTGAGATTTTGACTATACACACATATAAAAGTACCCCAAACAGCGGGCGTATTTGACCCGATTTGGGGGTTTTGGGGTCAAAAACGACCCAAAAACGACCCAAAAATAAAGATTTCTCAATTTTGATGCAACTGTAGAATTTATTTTACTGCTTACAATATGTCCGAAATGGGACAAATTTTACGAGAATTAATTTGGACGAAAATTTTTTTTTGCGGTCTTTGAGTTGAAATCTTCATACACTTTCAAGATTGTCATTTTACTTTTACTTTTAGCTGTCACAAAGAGGAACGAGCCTTTATATGTAGAACATTGGCCATAGCGTGACAAATGATAATGCAGTGTTTGAAAACAACTGGATTATCTTTTTGAAACAACAAGGTTATAAAAGATTTTCCAGAGACAATAAATAAATAATATGCGTAGCGCCGAACGATTTTGATAACATATACCTTAAGACGTTTGTGTTTGTAATTTTAATTCGTTTTTGTTTGTAATTTTAATTCGTTATTGTTTGTAATTTTAATTCGTTTTTGTTTGTAATTTTAATTCGTTTTTGTTTGTAATTTTAATTCGTTTGTATAAGCTTGATAAGGAGAAAGAAAAGAAGATATGGATAAGATGGAGACATCCCAACGGAACATCTATATATAAGTTAATAACAAATTAGGCGAATACACTCGAGAACCAGAAACAGACTGAGAAAGTCACGCACTCAAAAAGAAGAGGTTGGGTTCTTCCCAAAGATGGCTAAATTATCTTACAATGAAATAAGGTGTCATTGAAAAGGCTATGTTATATCTCTGAACACAGTCTACATTGAAAACCAGGATATTTAATATAATCAAGGTCTTCAACCAATTGATATCGTCGCAAAATTAACATTCAAGCATAGCAGACAAACATGGGGATAATAAAGAGATCTCCACAGGGAATTGCGTTCCAACTTCTGCTTCTTCTTCTATTGACTGCATCAAATCATGTTAATGGCTCCGCATCAAGCAAGTTTCGCTTATTAGCAAGTTACAAATCCGTATCTATTTTTTCTCAATGCTCAAACGAAACGAATCAAACAATGAACAATAAATTGGCTTCATCTGTTCATCAAGTGCTAGATAAAGGGGTAAACTTCATTATGAACGACAATCTTGATACGGATCATCTTGAATATGAGGATATTTGTAATGATACTGAAAGGTTGCTTCAAATATTGGTTGAGATGCTCCTTGACCAGAAATACTTTTTCGAACCTGAAGAAATCAATCAACACAACAACCACACCGTATGGCGAAATCAAAAGATTTGTTACATCTTAGCAATTGTTCCTGATTTTATGTCGCAACTGATCGAGGAGGTTTTCAGCTTCGTAGAAACGATCAAAATTTGTGGTACCCAAAATTGCGACAAGAGACTTAATCTAAAACCAGTTGACGAACAAGCTGTGGAGTTGAGTGAGCTTTTGGAACATTTCAAATGGTACGACGTGACCTTCATAACTGCAGATGTCTCAACACCAGAATCTGATTATTGGAATAGTTACTGGAATAAAAGCATCAAGACTCTAAAAGAAAGCAAAAAGTTTAGTATACAAACTAAACGATTCGGTACCACGAACATTGTCATCTCCATTAAGGAAATAGAAAGTTACTTCTTTCAATCAATAAGCAACTCAACGGCAATAATTTTCTTCGGTCCGATCAATATATTTAAGTACTTGGAACATAATTTCCTGTTCTTCTTCACCGAGAACCCAATGGTAATACCTTTTGAGCCTCAATCATACGACCATTTTGAAGAAGAATTACGCGACAAGTTACCATGGGTCAGCAATTATCAAGAAACGAAACAAACATCTGATTTATATGGTTCTGCAATCATACGTTATCAGGACGCTCTTTACAAATACAGGTCGAAATATGGAGAAAAAGAATCACTTCAAATGGCTTTGGATGAAGTGACGCCGTTTATTGGCCACTCTTACGCCGTACCTTATTACCACAACAGACCGCAGACTTCAATCCATGATTCCCAAAGATATTATCAAGTATATGTGAACGAAACAAAATACTTTCGAAAAAATGCAAACTTCAAGAGTGTGCCTCGCAAAAAGGTTCTTTGTTCACCAGGTTACCATCAAATCTATGGCTCCATAGAAACTTATCAATTTGATGAAATGTATGGTTGGAAATGCATCCTTTGTCCATCCAACCATATAAAACCCTTCCAGGGAGACGGGAAGTGTATGGAATGCAATGTGGAACCCTTTCTTATCGATAACGGTCAAAGAACAGCTTGTATTGACCAATATTCAAACGTGGATATTCATTTTAGTCAACTGCAAATTTATTTGATTTTCGGATCAGGATTGGGCTGTCTTTTAATGACTCTGATCGTTTTAATTGTTTTCATTGTCAAGCGTAAAACACCTATTGTTCGATCCTCCGATAGAACATTATCAATGTTTCATCTGTCAAACATAGTATTCATCAACAGTTCATTGCTTTATCTCAACCTTGGTCAAAAGAAGGTCGCCGTAATAAAATGTGTGGCATCTAATCTGACTATCAGCGTCTTATACGTCATCAACGTGGCTTTTGTTTATACCAAATCACAAAAGCTTTTGTCAGCCTTTCGCTCCAGTGTTCATCTCTCGCGTAAAGAAATTCGCCAGACAACTGCTGCTCAAGTATTCACCGTCATTTTGTTTCTGGTCATCTCCAATGCCATTGGCACCATAACTTACACTCAAGAATCACCAAGGATCGTCACCTTCCTCGATGAGAATCAAATGCAACGCCTCCACCATTGTAATACAGGTTACCACGAGAATGTCTTGATCTCCTTCATTACTTTCCTTCAAATGTTATGTTTGATACAAGCCTATCGTGGACGCCATTTGCCAGGCCCAATGAACAACGCAATGTCTCTGGTCTATGCCATTATGATCGCTACAATCAATTTCTTGATATCCTTTCCCATTACAGCCTTTCTGGATCAAGTGGATAAAGAATTCACTCGATTGATTGTTCTCGTCACCAATTGCACCGTCACCGTTCTGCTACTGTACGGCCAGAAATGTTACCTCATTATATACAAACCGCACAAAAATACGAGAGAGTATTTCCTTGCTAAACGAATCGAGGCAATGTCATCGCTCCCAGCTATTTCAAGACCAAGGTACAAAGAGCGATAAAACTTAAACCTAGCATGCAAGCAAAATCGTGGAAACCCCTTGTGTAAAATATACTTCCTGCGCTGATAAGGAGCCCAGAGGTGTAAATGTACAAAATCGAACTTCATGGACTTATAAAAAATGTATGTGTAACATTTGTGAGATTTTAATTGGGAGGCTAGCTCGAAAATAACTAACAATGTACAACCTTGGTCATAAGGTGGTTGTAGGCTTTTTAAAAATAGCAGTAAATTACCAAAGCACAGTATAAATGCCCTCTTAACCCCACTCAATGGTTTTGAAATTGATCTGTTGGCATAATGGTAGCAATAAGTGACCTTTTTTTGACCCGAGATTGTACAAAAATAGAAGTCAGTGGAAATTTAGAAATTAGAATAAGACGTAATAAATTAATAGAAGTGGTATGTTTTATAATGATATAACTTTCCTGAAAGTTTCATGTAATTTGGTTCACCCAAAGTGCAAAGAAAAGTAATGACCCAAAGTTTAATGACACGCTCATGCATTATCTTCTTTTTAACTAAAGAAAAATTCTACCAGTACCCAAAAATATTTAAAAACAAGGAAAAAGAAAAAGAAGAGCCAATTAAAAGCTATTTCCCGAAAAAATCCGATAAGAAATCGGGAAATAATTTTTGATATTTTTTTTCGTCTTTTATGGATAAAACTTTACGGAAATGAATGCTCAGCTTTGTCTGACCAATAACACATTCATTATGTAAGCTGACTGATGACTTTGATAATTTCAAGGCTTTCGAGAGTATTGGTAATCGATTGATCAACTCCCTATCATCTTATGGAGGATGTCTTGAAAACAACGTACAGTTTATTAATATGATCACTGGATAAAAGAAAAGAGTCTTGGTGATGTGTCAGGCTCGGATACTGAGGTAGGCTATATACAATGGAGGAGAGTGCACTAGTTGCCCTCTTACCTTATATAGAAACAAATTACTCTCCTTTCGCATCTACTTTCTGTATCGAACATCATGTGTTACTAGCATTCAATGATCCTTTCTGGTGAATTAAAAGTCATACCTTGAACAACCGAAAGCGGTTGCTCTAAAGAACATTTGTCTGGTTTCAAATGGAAACAATGTTGGATAGTTGATGACAAGATATTCGCACCACAACGGTAACGAACCGGACGCCAAAGTTAACGGATCCTAAACATGAAACATGACATCATCATTCTATTACGTAATATTTTCTAAGGAAACATCCCGAAAAGCCAGATATTTCCATATCTTTCGATCATCAAAGTATCACGACTAAAGCACGAAAGTATGTATTAATGGCTTGTGAATGACCTCTCTGTGTGTAAGATTTGCAAGTTGGAAAATCCAGGGTCTCCAAAAGGTTTAGGGTCACAATTAAGGGAGGGGGTTTGTAGTCAAAGAACTAAAAACCAGTGAGATCTGTTTAGCCCACGAAGTAAAATCTAGGACGGTTCTTGTCATTTAAAAACCAGGAGCGTGGACTAAAGTTTACCACTCTTCAAAAATGACCTATCAATGAGATTATGTCAACATAGCCGTTTCGTAATTTGTATTTAAAAATTTGATGTAAATAAAAGATATTTTTGATACCTGTATTTGCTGGACAAGTTTGTTGGTGATCATTTTACAAAGAAATTCGTCGTTTGGAACGTAAAATACTGCTTTTTCATCTAAAAATAAATAAATCAAAAGGTCATTTTAAAATGTACAAAATGTCTACAATTTTCTCTTGTCTTATTCATTGAAAACCGTTAAAAGACAAAGGATTTTATAGAATAATAAATTGAAATTATATTTACAAGAAAAGCTGAAAGAAGAAATAGGGTACCCCTCCCCCATATTAGGGAGAACACCACGCGTGCAGTTCGAGTGTATTTGTATACGCCATAACGGAGGTCACATAATACCGGGTGGTCCAAAAAAAACGTCCATTAAATTAGAATTTCGACGTAGCCTTCAGTTTTTGTATTAACGGCCTAAATATATATCATACACAGTAACATGAACATTACTGGAACGGATAAATCATTTTGAGAGAATCAACACTAGTAAAGACAAAATAGGGCTTACATACCATCGAAAGAAACCGTATCATCTACTTCATCAGAGATACGATGTAAAGAATTGATGACTTCAAGAACTTGTTGTATGGGCGTTACGCCCTCCAAATGGCGGTGCAAAGGTTCTTCAATCTTGACTACTTTTTCTTTCACTTCTTTTGGCTTGTTAGCCGCCTCTTCCATTTTCATACTCGTGAATTCCTTTAAAAAGAAATCAGTTAAATTCTAGAAGGTTTCACTAAAAAACAAAACAAAAAATCCATTGTTTTGGTAATGAAAATTAACATAAAATTAAACAAACCAAGTGATACTTTGATGGACCTACCGGGTTATAAAATGAAACTAACGCTTAGGGCCATAAGAATGAATGAACACAGCTCAATTAATAGGCCAATTACAATCACTTTTGGCTGTCTGATGAATGTGCGTATCTTTGAAAAGACTAAAATACCCCTGTCTCAGATAGTCAACATCCTTAAAAACTATAACCCTGTCTCGTATATTATTTGATACCTTTAAACACCCCTGTCTCACTCCTAAAAGGCAAAAACTGCCATTTTACGTCGGAAAGAATTTTCACGAAGGAGTATTTAAGCATTTTTTTACCAACGATGATACTTTAGTCACACACCAAAGATAAGAAAAAACTAATGATAGAATCTCCAGTAAATCCCAAAAAAAGAAAACCTTTTTTTCGGTCGTTTTTGGTCAAAATCGGCCGCAAAAATTGTTTTCTTAAAAATAGGGTTCCGTCATATTTTAAGATATCCAGATGATCATCTTTGTGCAAAAAATCTGAAAAAATTAATGAACCAATTTCGAGAAAATCCCCAAAAACCTCTTTTTCAAGCTGTTTTTGGCCAAAATCGGCCGCGAAAATTTATTTCTCAGAAATCGACCTCCGTCAAATTTTAAGATATCCAGATGGCCATCTTTGTGCAAAAAATCGGAAAAAACTAATTAACCTATTTCGAGAAAGCCTCTTTTCCGGACAAAGGTTTATTTAAACGACCTCCAAGAAGGTCCAAAAAACAAAAGAAAACAGAAGAATGGAAGGAACCTTATATGCTGATGAAAGAGAAGAACAATTTCGTTGTTTTCGGCAGCTTCTAGTCGTTCCAACCAGGCGCCATTTCTTTAAAAACTCCTCGTCACAATTCTGTTGTAGATAATTAATGATGTCTGATTTTGGAAGGTCCACAGTCCCGATATGATCTTTGACAAACGAAACACCCCATTTCACCTAAAAACAAACGAGTGTTGAAAGTACATATTTTTATAAAAGTGGTTTTCTGGAAAAACTGAATTTATTAATATTTTTTTTCATCCAATAACACAACTATCATTATTTTTAATGCGTTTTTAGACTATCTAGAGGTTTAAATTTTAACCGATGACGCTATTATCACCTTCACACAGTATCGCAGCAATTAATGGCTTGATTAATGAGGCTAGCTTAAACGTTAAAAATATATATAATTTTTCCTACCACTTCTTCTTCCCTGAGAGTTGCTGAATCATCTTCTCCATTCTCTTTGGTCGACTTGTATACTAGTCTAGATGGTGTAAAACAAAAGAAAGTTTTTTAGTTTTATTCGTTGTCCATATTGTGGGGCTTTTACCCCTTGAGCCTTCACTTATTCAGCCATTCAGTCAGTTCTCCTTAGCTCTTTTGTTTATTATTATTAGAAACGATTATAAAGGTTTCAAGCACGCCAAGGGCCTCTAACAAACAAAAATAAAGCCAATTTTTATCTTCTTCTGACCACTTGATGAAATTGGTTAAAAACTGATCATACAAAATCTTACACAAAGTTTGGATCCCAAACTCGTCTCAATCGATCAGCTTGGTAGTTGGATGTGCTGTTATACAACACCAACGATTGGACATACGAGAATATCGTGGAGTCGGTGTTATCCAGTGGAATTTCAATCTCCTTGGCACCGACGTATGGTGTTCCACGTAAGAATAAACGAATCTTTCGCTCCACCTTCTCCTTTTTACTCTCCTTTTGCGTTCCTTTTGAATGATATGAAAGGTGAATATAAAGTTTGAACTGATATTTTGTCCCTTTACATGAAAAATTATGTACCCTCCTTAGAAATTGTCTACATTCCCATGGAACCGGAACATTTTGTTCGAATTACATGAGTTTTCGAATTGTATAAGTTTTTGAAATTAGAGGAGCAAGAATTATAGGAGTTCAGTTATAGAGGCTAAAGTTGGACGGGACCGAAGATTGTGTTCGAATTTTTGGAGTTCGAATTACATGAGATAAACTGTAACTGTTTTCTTGAGCCAATCAAAATTGGATAGACAACTTCTCTAACTTGAGTCCACTGCGACCTAGAAAAGCTCACTGAAAACTGGATTCGTTTTGCTAGAAAGTTAACAGTCGGAAAAGATTTCAAAATGGCTCGATACGCAAACAAAGCGAATCTCCAAACTTTCAACCGTACCTGCAGTAGGGATTTCAATGTCTTGTGTTTGCTGGATGTTGGTGCGTCCTGGACGTGGATCAAAGGCTGGTACAAGTGCATCATGTTGACATTTTAATACCAATTCATCGTTCCACATGCGACGCTGATGTTCGCCAGGATAATTGTGACGATGGACCTGTTCAAAGATAATGATATTTATTTCAATGAAGAGACATACAGAGTTGAAAAAGCTCAGTTCTAGAAGAAATTATTCAAGACGGTTGTCATTCATTGACGAATCTTTAGACATACAGACGAAAACATTTAATCCTATTAGGGTGTAATGACCGTATAGAGAGATTTCGTAGTATATAGACAGGTTCTTAGAACCCTAACTAAACACTTACTTGTAATGGCTCATACATTTCATCGGGATCATGGTCTTCTTCTTCATTTTCAATATCATCATAATCATCTTCGTCATCGTCATCATCATCATCGTCGTCCTCGTCTTCATCGTACATCGGTGTTGCTGACGTTGCACTTTCACTGTCGAGCCGAACGAAACCAAAGTTACTTTTTAAGTTATTTTTTAACTTGAGTTTTAGAAAAGGGCTTGTAAATTTAGTCAAAACATTTCTTTTTGAAGGGCAAGCAGATACCATGTGACGCTTTCTAAGAGTATTACGACTCAACCAATGGTTTTTGTTGACGTTGCAGTTTCGCTGGAAGGCCGAACGAAAATGAAGTTGGTTTTAGTAAGGGGCTTAAAACTTTTAGTCAAACCTTTATTTTTGTAAGGGCAAGCAGACACCAGGTGGTCCAGAAAAAAAGCTCACACGTTCGGATGGTGTCTTTGAGCCAAACAAATTGTGCACGAAATCAAATTTTCGATCAAATGATAGTTCTAGGTCTAACTTAAATATGTGAGGTATTTTTTTTAAATTGATTCAAACCTTTTGGACCACCAGACTCTGTATCATATTTTGTTGAAATGGGCTGTTCCAAAATACCATACAATCTATAAGGACTTGGTAAAATCAAAAGAGGAAAGAGTGAGGTATAATTCTAATAAAAACCTGGAAGTTTCTTTTTTGCTTGGTGGTTCTTCAGCATTTTCCTCCTTCCCGCTGACTTCTCCACTTTTTCCTTCTCCATTCTCTCCGCCTTCTCCTTCTGTCGTTACAGCTAACTTCTTCTCTTTCTCAGCAACCAATTTAGAAAGTTTATGAAATTGTAAAATCTCTTCTAATGTATACATATCGGAATCCCCTCCGTCGTCTTCTACATTTCGCTCCGGAGTTTTCATGACAATCGTGGCGGAATCCTCTTTCAAAGATTCCCCTTCTTTAGAAGTAGAGCCGTTAGCAGTGGTCGAACTTTCTTTATTCGGGGAATCATCTTTTGCAGTTTCAGTTAACTTGTCTTTCATGTCACCACTCTCAACATTTTCAGGTGTTTTTGATGCAGGGGATTCCCTGTCAGATTTTTCAGAAGAGTCTCCATCTTTTGGTTCGTCTTTCTTATCCTTCGAGGGCGTTCCACCAGAGAGCAATCGCAATGCTTGCTGTGTAATGTCATCAATATTTTCAACTGAATCATGATTTCCTGTCAAGACTTGAAGCATAGAGGCTAAAACATCACGTGAGATACCAGCCTGTGTGTTTGTATCCACGGGAATAGTTTCAGAGGGTGCTTTTTCAGTTCTAGTTTCGTTTTCTGTACTCTTAGCAGACGCAGATTGTTCATTATTCGTCGTCAGCGTAGAGTTTGTATCGATCAAACACTCTTCTACTTTAGTGACTTCATATTTGGCGACGTCATCGGCAGTGACGTCATCATAATCATCAAATTCGTCATCATCGTAATCGTCATCGTCGTCCTCGTCCATCGGTTCATGATGCTGATCGGCCGCATCTTTCATCATAGCGATATAAGACGGTTGCAAACCAGCGCTGTGATTATCGTTCAAAAAATTGTTCTCAGCCACGTTCACGGCAGCCGATGATTGGCTATCATCGCTCAATTCACCTTCTTGGTTATCGACCACATGTGCGTTCTCTTTGGATGAAGTGTTCATTGAATCAAGAACTTCTGACATTGATGAAGATATTTTCTGCATGGTGTTCAAACACTCCTCCTTAGTAAGTGGCGTTGATTCGCTGTCAGGTTGATGGGAATCACCACCAGCGGAATCACCGCCAGCTTCTTCGCAGTCTTTATCTGAGAGGTCTTCCTCTTTGCTTTCAACAGAAACGGCCAGCGTAGGTTCGTTGGTCACTGGCACACTCAATTCATTAGGTGGAGATTGGCTTTCTCTTGAGCCTTGAGCACTTGGTGTTGGCCTATTTTTCCCATTCGAAGCTACGAGCGTGTTCTTGAAACTCTGGGTAGCCATTCGCACTTGATCGACGCGTATGCTTGCCGCCTCAGCTAAAGCGTTAGCTACAAGCTCAGAATTATCTAGCAGATCTTCGACAGCCATCAAAAATTGGAGATTGGCCAAATCGATTCTGGTTTCACCTTGTTTGTCAGCTTCATTTGTATTGTCTTTGTTGTTCTCCGAATCACTTTTCTCCGCATCTTTCTTCTTACTACCGAAAGACATGACAACTTGTTTGGGTGCTGGTGGTGCATCATGATTTTTATTGCTGGCATTTTTATCCATGCGTTCAGCTTTCAGCATTACTTCAGCTACAGAAGGGTCGGCAATGTTGACAACTTTAACGTTGGAGCTATCTCCGTCTTCGTTCGTTTTCGATGCCATGTTTTGAGCCCACGAAACATCAACCCAAGCTGAAAAAAATGAAAAGAAATCGAAATAAGTCAATGAAAGTGACATCTCTAGGATGTCATATTATTAAATTGGTAATATCAGGTTTTATCTTTAACATAGCATAAAACGATTTGACAAAAATGTAAATTGTAGTGTAAATTTTCATGCACTTGTTTAGGACGGACTCAATTTTGAAGTTCGTCAAATTGATAAAAATTTATAGGGATAAGAGCCTGTCCAAGCAAGCAAGTGCAGCTAAATATTTGGTCTGAACAAGAAGGTAAAACAGTTTAGAGGAACTCACTATCGTTCTTTGTATCTGAAGTATTTGCTGCCTTGGCGCGTGATTGATTATGTAGTAGCTTCCAGTCTGATCCTTCTTTCGCACTCAAAGCCATGTGTCGTAAAATTTGCGATCGGAAAATGCGGCGTTGCTTTTTCTGTGTGTTATCAGCTTCGGGTGTGGTCAAGGCTGTTGAGAACAAAAGAAATCACCGATTACAAGGAGAACTTCTAGGATAAAAAAAATGTTCTTTGTATTTATGGTTAAGTTTCTCCTTTATTTAACAAAAAGCGGAAAACGAGTGAGTTACAAAGTTGCAAAGTTATATGTAAAAATGGAGCTCCTTTTATAAGTAAAGAGAATTTAGGAGTACTTAAGAAATTGTTCTAGAGTCGATTTCTAGGCAAAAAGAGATTCTACCTTAATGGGATTAAATTTCGCGAAATTATGTGTTTTTCATCTAATTTCTTTCGTTCTCCTATCTCGTTAAAGGTATCATATTAGGAAAATGTGTGTCTCAAATTATGAAATTCAAGAATGACGTCAACTTACGCTTCATTTGTTCGACAGCACTTGTCACTTTTCCGTAGATTTCAAATCCGGACAATGACAGATAATACGTCTGTCCGCTTGCATTCGAACCATTTTGTTGTATGCGAAAATAATGCCAACCTTCTAATTCGTCACCAATCTCTTCCGGTGTGAATTTCCACGTGTGAATCGATCTATGGGCGGAAATTTAGAACATTTAAAACTCTCCAAAAGTAACAAGCTAAACCAAACATCTAGTTGTGGAAGCTATACTTTGATTATGATACATGCACATACATCACACAATGATAAAAAGCAAGATTCAAAGGATTCACTCTCATAAAATCTCACCCTGGATCTTGAAGACTTTCGTCATTTTCATGTCTTTTGATTGTGGTCCACGTGGTGGCGTCCTTTGACCCTTGGAACAACCAATTACGAATCGCAGATCTACAAAATAAAAAAACAAAAGCATTATTCAAGTCCTTTATTAAGCACTTAGTGGGCAGTGGGGTTGGAAGCCACCCCTAAAAAGAACAATAGAACAAAAAACAATTCTTTGAAAACAATAAAAAAAAACTTCTAATTTCATGTCAGTAAAAAAATTTAACCCCTTCCCTTCCCCGGAAATCCTAGGGGGTGCCAACTATGAACCATGTACAAGTCTATAGAGAGAACTAATTTCCAATAATATTCCAGTAGTTCAGAGAGGTAAATAATGAATTAGTTATTAATAACTCGTAAATTATCGATCAGGGATGACTAATCAATGACTGGTCATAAAGAAGATGATGTGATTAAAGACACAAGTACAGGTAGGTGAATGCGATAACAAAATGCTCTCAGTCAACAAAAAATACCTTCCGTAGCCACGAGCATGTCTCAAAGTGTATGCTGATGGAATAATGTTCACTCCAAGATCCAGTGTAAACCAAGCTGACCTAAAACACGTGCAATGGAAAGAATTTAATTCGTGTTTCAAGAAAAAAGAATGACTTGCAAATCTAGAAAATTATGACTTAACAATTGCCGATATTTTCTTTGATCGAATTTTCAAATAGTCTGGGAGACTCTTGGGGATGTATAAGTGAAGCACGTCCTACAGCCTTTTTTGAGGTTCTGCCGAGGAGAGAATTAGGAGAGAATGACTCAAAAAATCCATTCCAAAAGAGTTGTTTTTTTCACGAACTTCGCACACGTAAGGGTCCGATTTGGAAAGCCACAGCACGATAGTTTTGAAATCAACTGCCCAAAGAGCTTGTTTATCAAGTTTATCAAAAATCAACTGTTTCAATCACGCGTTTTGTGACGAAAAGGAAGGAAACAGTAGTTGTCATTGACTAGAAAGTGTTTTCGTTCACTTTTAGATCCTTTTGTATAATCAATGTTTGACTTTTAAATCTTTTTTAGCATTCTTTTATTTGAATGAAAGAAATTAATTTTCGCGGAAGAAATTTTCGTTTATTCCAAATTCGCGAAAATATCTTCCTCGAAACTTTTTACTCTTCCCTTATGGTAGAAAGAGAATCTATTTCATCCGATTCAAAATGTTGGTTAGAACAAAAAGAAGACAAACTTGTTATCATTGGTGTGACAATTGACGGGTGCCGAGTCACGATTGATGATATCTTCCAATCGACCGTACGGCAACGAGCGTCCTTCGGATGAGCTGATCAAAACAACGTTATGACGTGCTGGGTTGATCCAGTCTTTTGTATCACTGTTAATGAAAATGAGCATTTATTAGATGGTATGAGTTTCTAATTTGATCTTTTTAAGCCTTCCTAGTATCGTCTAGATATCATACTGGGGACAAGATCCACAGTTGATCAATCATAATAAAAATTGTGCAAAGATTTTATAGTCGGTTTTTAACCAGTCAACTGATTTCTCAAGTCTAAACTAGATGAAAAATAGATAAAATAGTGAGGTTTACACAAGAGGATATTTTAGGACCTAAGGCGCGTATATATCGGTCTGTACATAGACTTTCGTTTACAAATTTTGCTTAGACGAATTATGTATGACAGGCCGACGTACGTGTCTAAGGTCCTAAATTATCCTCTTGCGTAACCTCGCTAATAATAAAGAAGAAAAATTATACTTGGCGTTGGTACCCAACCAATAAAGAATACCATTTTGATCGAAATCTGATTGATATTCAAATGTCTTATGTTGGTCGGCATTCTCTTTGAAATGTTTGACAAACTTGAAGGAGAAGCGCTCGTAGTCGTACCATTTCTTCTCCACCTGTGAGGTGACAAGAAGAAATTTTATTGACTAATTGACGGTAAACTTCTAGATGCCCAATAAATAACCAGAAAAACTAATGGCGAGGATGATTTTTTAGCTGATCGGGGGCGGATTCTCAAACAGTAGGGGTGGATTTTTTAACTGATGGGGAACCAGTTCTTAAACAGTAGAGGTGTATTCTTAAACTGATGGGGCGGATTCTTTAACTGATGGGGCGGCTTCTTAAACAGTAGGGGTGGAATCTTTAAATGACGTTCAGTGAAATAAACTTTGGACAAATTCTTTAACAGTTCTGTTCACTGTTTAAGAATCCACCCAGTGACCACGATAACCGGACGTGATCCAAAGTTTTTATAAATCATCATTTATTTTAGTTAGTTCGTTATAGTAATTACGTATGAAGCATAGAATTTGGGTTCAAACTTCACTTTGGAAAATCGAACATTTCATGAAGATTTTTAAACTAGCCCAATGAATTTTCTGAAGGAAACAACGTCTCCAATCTTAAAAAAATATTTTACCAGTGAAAACCAACCGAGGCGAAGAAAATTATGTTTTACCATTTTCAGGAGGTAAGATTCGATTTCACCAACAGTGGTCAATGGTTCCATTTTCAGGTTTTTCCCAGAACGGTTGATGAAGTCAGATGAACGACTACCTCGCTCCAATTTGAATCGCAATCTTTTCAACAAGACCTGCAACATAAGAGATGTGAAGTAAAGAAATTCAATTCTGTCGAAATCCTAAAGAAAATTGGCAAATTCCTAGATGTCCAAAACGAGCCACTGCTTCCTGCTTATCTTCCTTTCAGGAAGGCTGACTCAAACATAATTACAGAGATGATCAGATACCGGACTCTTCGAGTTGGGTGAGTGAAGACATCACTAGATAGTGCAGAAATACCCTGGAAATAAGGAAACGAGGGAATATTTTGAAAGTTTTGAAACTCTTTTCAGGAAAGCTCATGTAAAAATACAGACCAGACGGACGAACCTGTAGACCAGTACCAGTTCCAGATGACTCGTAGGAAAGAACAGGAAGTTTTTCACTTGACTCCAAAACCATAATCAATTTACGGACCAACGTTATTGCTGGACCACCACTAAAATTAAAAACAAAAACATCTAGTCTTTAATTTTATGATTTGAATAATTGCATAAGTGTATTATCTTGAATTGACTGACAAAACCCGAGCCATGTATATCGGACAAAACCAAGTCACACAAAATTTTGATCAATTCCAAATTTTTACTCGCTTTTGTCTTTTACTTAACAGAAACCAAGTTTTTAGTCGGACAGAAACAGTATCTGAATATTAAAAAAAAATTAAAGTCAAAAGTATGCGCATGCGTACATACCTCTCAGCATCAATTTTGGATTGGTCTCCAAACACCTTCTTGAAGGCCTCTTTTGGATAATTGTGCTCTTTGGCCAAAGTTAAACTTGATGAAAGTGGTAAGGTCTAAAAATGAGAACACAAGGATGTCATTAAGAAAATCGAAATCAAAAGACTGTCACTTTTTAAAATCCATTCATTTCTGAGTAATTCATTTCTAAGTATTTTATTTCGGGTTGCCACTCAGAGAACAAAGTCAAATTCTAGGACTTTTTCTATTTTTTCAAGAAGGGTGGATCCGACGAGAAAACTTTAAGATTTTATTCTCTTCAGATTGGGTATTTCAAAATTGATTCATTTGTGAAAATATCAGAACTTGATTTTCCAGAACTGAAACCAATTGCAGGACTTTCAAGGACTTTCCAGGAGTAGTGGTCACTCTGCCCAATTTACCTTTGACCCCAACCTTACTTTACTTTTTGTAAATATTGTTACCTGTCTTAACAATGTACAATATTGTAACATATAGGTATTTCATGCTAGCCTTTCAACTTACCTTGTTTAAACAATTATTGAGAGCAGTAACTAGCCCACTAGTCTGGATTTCGTACGAAGATAGCATGGTTTCGTTTGTGACGATGTTGCATAGTTGCGTCAGCGCATCGTAAAGAGTTTCTTTGTTTTCTGGTATTAAGACCTGTAAAGAAAACAAAACACACTTATCTAACAATTATTAAGCTTGAAATGAAAGTGTAGAAAATTAGCTCGTTTTCTTGAACATTTCCAGGAATTTTAGGGATTTCTTCCAAAGAGTTGCTTGCTTCCTTTCCGCAGACATACTTTTTAAGACAAAAATAGGTAAGTTTTAGAAGGTGTTTTCAAAAAGGGATGAGTACCTCGCTTGGATTAACACATTCGTTAAGGGTTTTACTGATTTGTATCAGAGTTGCCATGGAACCATGTGGTGTCAAATCAGCATCCTTGAAATATTTGCAATAAATACTATTTGCCAGGCTTGAAAGCTTCTGACGAATTTGGTCTTTCCGTGATTGAAATTTTTTCCCTTGTTTACCACTCCATGAAAAGGCAAAATCTGGACCTGTGATAGAAAATGAAGGACGAAAATTTAGACTCTGCTAATTATTTGCTTTGATTGGGATGAAGAATAGGCATGTTCATTCAGTAGTCAGTTGAATCTACCATTCAGTTGACACACAAAAACAAAAAAATCAAATCTACCGCGATTGTCTTGAAAGTACAAAACAACCAACCAATCACAACATAGAAAAAGAAGACTGAACAGAGCTTTCGACCGGGTAGATTCAAAACTTAAAATCACCACCATCAAAATTTAAAAAGGCACTAGTAAAAGACACTGGGTCTCCCTTTAGCTAAAATCTACTTTGCTCATTCTAAGAACCACGTCGTGTTGTATAAAAAGACTTCTTCCATCCTTTTCAAGTAAAGTTTTCGATTGCCGTTCTTTTGCCGATATTAATCAATTAGATTCGAAACGGCTAAAGATCGATCGACTAAAGTAGGCCTAACAAGACCTTTTTAAGCTTACCTAGAGAAATCTCAGCAGTGAAAGTGTGTTTTGTTCCTCGGTTCGATTCAAACAAAAAGCCTGGCAAGTCCTCTTTCAGAATGGTCGCTTGTTGACCATCCGTATTAATGACGTGGAGCTGGTGTTCTTGTTTACAGCTCATTGTCCAGTTGCCAACAATGAGAGTTTCACTACGCAACGATGACATGATCGGTTGACTGACTGCCGAAGAGGGAACTGAGGCTCTAGCTCTTTGTAATTTCTCCAGAAATTCTGTACGGCTCTCATTTGAGCTGGAACCTCCCTCAGGACTGCCACTGGAATACATTGTCAGTAGTTTACCGTCAAGAACAAACCGAAACCATCCATTAGACCCGTTGGACAGTTCAATGGCGCAAAAATCACTCCATAAATATAAGCAATCTCGTCCACGAACAAGACACCAATCGTGCCAATGGTACGGAAGACCTGCTAAGATCTTGGTTGCGTCCTCTAACGGAATTGTCGGCTCTTCCTAAAACAAGAATTTTAATTGTAGTTCAAAATAATTCGTTCTGGAGTTCCGTTCGGATATTATATGGAAACAGGTTGAGAAAACATTGTTGTTCTCTCTGGTTCAAAATAATGATATGACATGCGATTTCTGTATTGGATTTATATATACGGATGATTCTTGATTGGCGAGACATTTATTATTAAGACTTTTTTGTAAAATTTATTCGGCAGAAGACAATACCTTTTCTTGGATTTTGCCATCAATCAAGATGGTATCCTGGTCGACGATTTCAAATTGGCTTGCCATTTCACTGATTTTCTGCAAGACACCAAGTCTGATGAAATGAATGAGAAAAATGTTGGGACCTTTATTCATCATGTCTTGAATGCAATTGAAGACAGTTAAATGACCTTCATCGTCATCCTGAAGCAAAGAAGATCATAATTGTTATTACCAGTGAGTGTCCTACTAAACGGACAAAACTTGGTTGGGCAAAATTTTAGTTGGAAAAAAATTATTGGTGGGACAAAATTTCAGTCACCAAATTCTTTTGTCACTTTTGTCACCGACTCAACAGTTAAAAATGACGAATGTCGTACTAGAATTTAAAATAGCTAATAAATAAATGGCAACAAAGCTAGATAACTAAAATTTGATTGGGTGTTATTAAATCTCTTAAAGAAACTTTGCATGAGCGAATAAATCTAACCTCGACATTCAAAGCAACAGCAATGACATCAACAAGTTGAGAAGCCACTGTACCAGAGATGACTTCTTCCATCATTTGTGCCGGGATCGAGTGAATCATCTTCTTCAAGATGGACAATGTGGCTTTCTTCACTGATGGTATCAAGGAGCTCTGGAAAGTGTTGGCAAAGACGGGCACCAAACGTTTAATGTAGATAGGAGCAACTTCTGGATCACCTTTGGCAACTTTCTCTTCTGTTTCTGATGATGTTTCTGATTGATCTTTATCAATAGTCTCATCATCTCCTTCTGTTGGTGTTTCACTTGATTCTCTTGGTTGGTTGATAACAGGTGTTTCTGAGGCGGACCCATCAGCTTTCGCTACAGCTTCTGTATTCGCTGCTGCTGCTTCAGTATCAGTTGTGTCCATTGCTACAATTGTCAGCCACTCACCTGAAAGAAATTGGGTATCAAATTACAGTGAAGCAGTTAAAAAGCAGTGCAAACCCTAACTTATAAAAAACGTACCTTTGCGTAAGTTAGCATTACATCATTTTTCCTAACGGAAACACCAAAAATAGAGGGCAAATTCCAGATTTCTTTGCAAAAATAGAGGGCAAACTCCGGAGTTTTCGGCTGCCTCTGATGAAAAAAATGATAACTTGGGCATATCATGAATAAGCGCTCTTACCTATCTCACGGCACTTATGAGAAAATAATTATACAAAATAATCGTTTTTAAACTTCTTTGAACATCTACCGAAACATAGATAAATCGTATTAGAACATATTTGAATCCTCTCATCCGATAGTGCTCAATATTTTTATAATAGAACTTATGTAGTAAAGCGGAGACAATTTTCTCTTCAAAATCAGAGTTTCACGGCTCGCGGATCTTCAGTGAAATAAACTCTATTAGACAATATGCATATTTTCCCTTATATAACTGGTGGTAAACTAACTCAATTTGTTTGCTTGGTATATAACTTAAAGATATGAAAAACATACCAGGTGACTGCAAAATTCGGACAACTTCTTTATGACCTTCATCGTTTCGTTCCCTTGCTTTATCTAAAGGTGTCTTGCCGTCTTCGTCCCTTAACTCTGGGTTTGCACCATGTCTCAGTAAGACCTGTGTGTATGAAAAAAAAAAGTTAAATTAGTTTGAACTGTCAACTTTGTACCCAATCCCCTTATTGAAGTGGGTGGGGCAGAAATTATTCCTCTACTTAAAGTATATTTTGTATAATTTATATAATCTCATAGCATTGGTAACATTGTGAAAGAGAGTTCCAACTCCCACCTGAATATTCAGTTTAAAAACCCCAAATTCCTCATATAAAAGGTCCTGCCACAAACCAGTATTGTATTTGCCAAAATAAGAAGCTTTGATGACGAAAAGTTCAAGTTTAAACCTATTATCCCCAAATATTTTCAATCCCCATCTAAATATTTACGACCCAAAACACCAACCTCCACTATTTCAGAAAATGAATATTCTACCTGTATTTACAGAATTTTTTATAAACCAGATGCAAATAAAATAAAAGCAGATTTGAGTTTGAGATTCTTTAAGATTGAAAAATAGTAAAAAGTATAAACTACCTTAGCGACGGCTGGTCTACCAAAACAAGCAGCATAATGTAATGAAGAAGACCTTTGACCACGATTTACGTCAGCACCACGATCGCATAAAAACTCAACCTGAAAAGAATCAATTTTATAAAGTTGACTTGACTTATAGCCAGAGTCGACTTGAAATAGCAAGTTTTTTCAGTTCTGATCAGATCAATTCTGCATTTTATACAACCAAACAAACTACGGGGTAGGCGCTTTTTTTAGTTGGAACATGTTCACATTTAAAATATCTTGAAAAAATATGTTGGAAAAAGCTCAAAAAACTTTCAAATTGTAACATTCCAAAGCAACTCCAGGTCTAAGAAATGAGATTTCTCTTGTTAAAGAAAGTATTATAAAATATATTTTACCATTTCAAGTGTTCCAAAAGCTGAAGCCCAATTCAAGAGAGTCTGGCCAACATCATCCATGAAATTGACATCAAATTGACCTATAGAAGTTATACATAACATACACAATGAATTTCACCTTCAACTAAACCATAGTTATTGCTCTGTCTTCACATAAACTTATTTTATTATCGAGAATCTAATGTTTTATTGTTACATTGATCATAATTCTTTACTACATACGAAAAGGAAATAATTTCAAAATTGGTGAATAAAATGATCACAAACCAAAAATTACATACTTGAATCAACAGCTTCGATCAAGGCATCAGTGTCTTTACTTCTTATACAATCAATCAACTGTCTATGTGATTTGTCTCCAGTACTATCAAGTTTCCTCAAGTTACCCAAGGATGCTCGGCTAGAAGAAGCAGACTTTGGTAAGGCTCCACGCCCTTCAAAAAGTAATATCAATAACAGGTCTACAAGGCGCATTGTGTCCAGCACGCATCTTTCATCTCCATTCATAGCTGTCTCTATGGCATCAGGTAAGTTTGATCGCAACAGATCCTAAAAAGATAAAATCTTAATTAGTTAAGGAATCTTTACTACTTTTTGTATCAAAAGAGGCTGGGATATAACTCAGCAAATAAACAATCAGAAGAAAGAATATTTATCAACATTAATCATACACTTAATAGCACCTATACTGGTAGTTCAATCAATCAATCAATTTGACTTACATGAGTAATAGTAGGTGAGCCCCGACAAAGCATTGATAACACACTAACAATGATGGAAACATTTCCTGAGCTTGATCGAGATTCATTAATACTTGCATTCATGCTTGTAGATGCATTGTTTCCACAAGCCATTGCTGAACTGACTAGTTTTTTCAAAAGTTCATCTGTCAGACCATGCTTGGCAAGGGGAGCAGGGTCAACACCTCTCCTTGTGAAACGATCTGCAACACAGGCAAAGCATTTTAATGCGGTGTCTGCCACCTAAATAAAATAAAATATTTGGCGCATTAAAATTCAGTAACCTACAGAATCATACATATTTTACTAAGGTGTAATTTAAATTTGGTAAGGTGGGGAACAAGAGCTTTAAAAAATTATTAAACTACGTATAACGTATAAGGCCATTATACAATCACAAAACAAATGGGATCATGTATTATCTAAGGAAAGCTTCATAAAGGTTGCACACACAAATTTAAGGAATAAGAAAAGCTGCCTTTAGATTTTATAATCAAGAATCACAACATGCAAACTGATGAATTTATTCTTACATTATTATCCTGATGTTGTAATAATTTTGATAAAGAGTCCATGCAGTCTTCAAGTGTTTCATCAGTCGGTTCAATTTTGCTACATAGACGAGCAACAACAGACATGGCAGAATGCAATGTATCTTTATGAATTTGTGAGCCATACTCACGGATGAAAGTGACCATGCAATTCAAACCACCTGCTTCGTAGATGGATCCAGCTTCTCTTGTGCACATCAGTTCCAGTACCTTCATATGAAAACAGTTATCTTAGACAATGAATCAAAATTTCTTTTTAGACAGGTTCTTAGTCATTTAATTGTGACAAAATAAATGGTTATTCAAACCACCTGCTTTTGTAGTTGGACCCAGTTGGTTGATTTTAAAGAATTTATATGAACTTGATTTGTTGTGCAGAACTTTGATTTTAATTTTTACAGAAAAAGTATTACGTGGCCGACCATAATAACAGCTCCTTACTTTAACACATTGTTCAGCTAGATCTTTGCTTGTTCTTGATGAAATATCTACTACAACGAGCCTTGTGCATAAGGCTTTAACAGCACCATCAACAGTAACAATACGTCTCGAGCATTCAGCTGAAACGTCTAAATAGTACGTTATAGCTCTGGCGGTCACTTCTAGGATATTATCAGGAGCAGTTTCATCCATAAAAATATGGCACAGTGCGGGCAGAAATGATCTTGGTGGACAACTAAAAGAATTTAACAAGAAAAAGGATGTAACAATATTTTTGAAAATCTCCTGATTTGTGGACAACCCCTGAATAACTAATTTATTCAATAGAAAAAGATAGTTCTTGCCAAACTCATATGAAATCATCATTCAAATGAAAAAATGACAATGTCGTCACCTCAAAAGTGTGCACAATATGCCCCCATTATAACTCAAAAACAAACCTTTCAAAGCAGCGATCAACATTATCAGACATCAACAACAACATACAAAGTTGTTCAAGAGCAATAACTTGCATGTCTCGTTCATCTCCGGCACCCATAGTCAGCCATTCCAGCAATGTGTCTGGATCTATGTCAGCCATTTTTATATCAAATGTTTTGCTCAATGAAGAGCAAAAGCAAAAAGGTGAGTTTGTATGTTTCCAGTTAAATCAATGCCAAAACATTCCAAAGTCACATATGATAATGAAAGTGTTTATTAGTCTGAGTATCTTCTTTTCTTATCTATCATAAAAATGTATTAGTATAACAAGATATTAGATCAAACAGAGAAAATTCTGATCTTTAATGTGTATATACATATAAGCTACATGTGATGTTATGACGTTTGATAACCAAGGATGATATTATCACTTTGTAACTGTTCTAATATAAAAAAATACAGTGGGGGAAAAAGTAGGACAACTAAAACAGAAAGTAAATGTCAATGTCTATACCATCATTAAACAAACTGTATGAGCTAGGAAGAGATTTTAATTGGATTTTTAAAAAGAAAAAAAGCTACTTAAAAAAAACACTTAACATTTACTCAAAATACTTTTACTTTTGTTGACTAATCAATTTATAAAAAGTAGTAAGAGTTTCAACTACTGTAAAAAAATAAAACATTAAAGTCTTAACAGGAAACCTATCAAAGATGTTTTGAATGTTAATTTGTTAAGCACATTTTTTTTTGTAAAAAAGACACAGAATGATGTCAATAAGTTGTTGATTATACTTCAAAACATCAACATAACTAACATTATATAACATCTTTTTTATGATGTGCGTAAAAGAGCATGTGATTTTCTTAAAGTTGACTTCTCTATTTTAAAACTCCTATAAACATGTTCATTGTGTAATAATGCCTTAAAATTATAAATTTCTTAGACTGTTTAATACTCAAACAGTGAAACCCGTGGTCAAACAGTGAAACTCCCTATAATCACTAAATAAAAAAAGTTCAAGAAAATCCAATTTCGAAAAAATAGACAGACTGCTGAACCAACATTTTCATATTCTTAAGTCAAATAAATATGAAAACATGTGGCTTAAAAAATATTACTTGAGCCTTCAATATCAACCTTTTCATGACAATCAAAACTTATATAACATTTTCTCAAAGCAAGTTTATTTTGGGAGATATACAAACAATCATAATGACTTAGCACAATAAATCTTATAAACTTTACAATATCAACAACAAACAAATCAAGAAAGAGACGATATTACCATAGAAGAAACGATAGAAAATAGAAAAAGGGAATGATTGAAAAGGAAAATAAAAAACATAAATGGTGGAGACAAAAAGTTAAGAGTAAATAATGATAATGAAAAACAGACGAGATGAAGACAATGTCTGATCCTCAAATAAGCGCAACCTATTCTGATCATTAACTTATTTTTTTCATTTTCTAAAGGAATGGTTGGGACCATAACCTTTTCACTAAAAAATTAGTAAATAACTTCAAGATCAGGACACTTTCTGTTCAACAGGCAATTGCTTTTCTTTCTGCAGTTGCAGTTTTTTTTTCATTTGCAGTTAATGTGGGTTTTTGACTGTTAAGGAGTTAATGTTGTGTGAGGATAGATATGATACAAGCTACATTTGATAGGCAGCTGTAGCTTACCTTTTAACACTTTCAGTCCCAGCAATTTGACAGCTACTTTCCCAGAGTTAAAAAATGCAATTTTACCAACATACCCTCAAACCTTGATATCTCAAAAATGGTTAAAGCTATAGAATTGAAATTTTCACCCTTTTCTTGTTAATAAATAAAGAACATTTTGAAAAAATATCATTTTCTATGACTTAATAAAAAGGTCATTTTTGTGACCAAAATACGGAGAAACGAATTTAGAAAATTGTTTGCTTTAAAATGATCCTAATTAAGAAAAAGTCCATTGATATTGAAAGAATATCTAATAACCTACCAAATAAAAAAAATTAATCGAATTGGATAAACACAAGAAACATAATGTCCATAACAATGTCATTTTTTTTTCTGTACCAGCTTTTGGTACGCAATTTCGGTACAGTATTTTGAAAATTTGGTAACTTTTGATGACGATGCTCTTTTTTCATACGGTTTTCTTTACAGGACGTCAAAACCTCTCTATTTTGATTTGTGACTTTGAAAACAGTGATACTAGGTGCCAAAATACTACAACTTTGATTTGAGTACAGGCACTGTGAGGTGGTGGCCTTGCGCTGCGATGCCCAGGGACTGAAAGGGTTAACCAAACTATTTAACAAAAGAAGATTTAATTCAAACAACTTATTTCCAGAAACTAAGTAGACAAAAAATGTTTCACTCAACAGCCACAAAAAGAATTTTTTTCACAAAACCACATATTTTGCAGGAATAAAGTTTTCCAAATCCACACGTTCATTATTTTTTGCGGGACTTTACTTTCAAGATTTTGCCAAAAAATGACTAACTATTTTTAATAACTAAGAACGTTCCAGACGCCACCGTTCCATTCCGTTCTTATCCAGGCAATTTAAGTTTTCCACTGTTTCTTTTTAATTCAACAGCTACTAAAAGTTGGTATCTACTTATTTTTTTATTAATTTAATGACTTATTTTCCTTTTTAATGTCCCCATTTCCTGTCTCTTCATTTTCTTACACATGATCTCTGGCTTGCTTTCCTTTGTGTACAACCTGATGGTTTGCTTGTCTTGTTTCCCTTGGACCGAGACTAAGCCAGTTCATCACAGACAAATTGAAAAACAAATACGTGATCATGTGACTGAGTTCAAGCAAACCAAGCGCACGGTCGCACTCTTCTCTGTAGAGATAAGATTCATGTTTCTTCTTCATTTTCAATGAAAACAAGTTGTGGGGATCAAGGACAAGGCAATATTTTCAAGCTGATGCTGTCTATATTTCTAAGTTTTAGCTTCACCACAACTTGCCTTCTATGGTTTTAAGACATTGAAGGTAAGTGTCTTTGATCTTTGATTGTTTTATTTTGTTAAACAAGGCAAAGTTTTTGCAATTGGTACTCTCTTTGAGAAATCTTTCAGAGTTAAGTTTTAAAAGAATAAAAAATATTTTTGTTTCTGGAAATCGGCTGGGTGAACTTTTTTTTAAACATCACCTGACCGCTACCCGGATATTTTTTTTTTATATAGTCCCTCGTAACAATACTATAAACATCTTACATATAAAACAAGGAAAGAAAAAGACGAATGCTGCATATGGAAAGTGAGAGGTAGTCCTCGGGCTAAACTCTATCTTAAGAA
>JAUJPO010041578.1:0-18122 GCA_032270745.1 Tiaropsis multicirrata
ATTACAATGTCCTTCTTCTGTGCATGCAATTAATCCATTGTTTGTACCAGGTTGATAACAGTCACAATCTATGGAATGAACAATGAAAGAATATTTGTAAACATGAGGATATCTATTAAAAATTCATGATTGAAACTTTACTGGTACACTTGATCCAAATCACATATATGTTGACAAAGCTCTAGATGAGAGATGTTGTTTTAGAGAAAACTAAAACCAAAAAGGTTTTTACCAATGTTCATTTTGGTACAAATCAACTTGATGGACTTACCACTACATCCACTGGGATTGTTTTCTTGGAGATTGAAAAATCCTTGTTTACATTCATTGCATTCAATTCCTTCAACGTTCCTTTTGCAAACACATTGACCCTAAAAAAAATCATGCTTTTTCAAAACTGGACACCAAAAACCTTTTATTCCTAACTATATATGCTTATCTGAACGAAACCTTTCTATAAAGAATGATAAAAAAATAGCTAAAACAGACAAACAATTTAATGATAGTCTAGACAACATAGAGCACAAAACAAATTCCGAATAGGTGCATCTTTTCCAACTTAACATTCACGAAGATGTTAAAACAGTCATGTTCTATTCATATATTCTAGTATTTTCGTCTGAGTCAGTGTAGATAGGAAAAAGTAATCTTACAATGTTGCTTGAACTGCAATCACCAAAGGTGCCACCATCATCTGACCGCGTTCCAGCAGGATTACAAGAACATCGGTCACATTTCGGGAATCCATAGAAACCACTGAGACAGCGGCCACATTGACGTCCGGTATAAATGCTTTTACAAGAACACTGACCAGTTGTTGGGTTACAAAAGCTTCCGCTGGAGCCTTCATCATTACATTCACATGGTTGACAATTTGGGAAACCATAAAAACCGGCAGCACATTTGTCACAGTTCTTTCCCTCGTAATTTGGTTTACACTGACAGTTTCCAGAAACTACAGAACATTCGCTCGAGATGGAGCCAGCTGTAGAACACTCACAAGCTACAAAAAAAAGAAATTATTTATTTCATGAAAGAAGTTTAAATTCTAAAATTTCTTTGGTGATAGAATAGCGTGAAGAAAAACAGCACAGTTAAAGATGATTAAAGGTTAAGGTCAAGAGATTTTATTTAATTTATAGGGAGGAAATATTGTGTTATACATACCAAAACAAGATGGGTGAGCATAGTAGTCTTTGGCACACTCTTCACAGCTTGGTCCTTTGTAATTTTCTTTGCATGAACAAACACCATTGGTTTGGTTGCAAATGGTTTCTGTTGTTTTGGCAGTATCACAACCACAATCTAAGTAGTAAATAATAACAATTTCAAAGTTTTATCAAACAGCTGAAAACAACATCAAAGTGATAAAAAAAACAATTTAGGTTCTAAATTTTTAAATATATATTCTGCGGAAACTAGGGTTGATAATAGCATATGGAGCTAGCTTGCTTTTTTATAACGCATAACATACTTCGCACCTCATGCAAGTTGTACATTGTAAACTGCTTGGCATTATAGTTTGTTATGTTCCATTAAACATCTTGTTTAGCCTAAGAGATTTTTAACATTTCAAGTGGTTGCAACTAAACCTAGAAAGGGGAAGGTTGTGCTTGAAAAGGGGGGAGGTAATGACCCTCCTTCCAAACTATGTTACTAACATCTGGCTAAAGATAATTCTTTGTTTACCTTTACAGTATGGGAATTCGTACGATCCAATAGCACATGAATCACATTGTCTTCCAGCATATCCTTGCTTGCAATAACATTGTCCATCTTTGCGATCGCAATTCTTGCTGACTGCACCGTATTGTGTTTTACATTCACATGCTACAAATAAGCCACATGTGTAATTGTTTAAATTTTGAGAAGGATATTACATACCTTAATTCCTCTACATTTTGTTTGCCTTTAATTTCCGCCCACCCCTTAACACCCTTTAATTTTCGTGTGCCTTCAACTTTATCATTTTATCAAAGTGGTATATTCTTCCATAATTTTTTATTAAATTCAGCAAAAAAAAAGTTTTAAGTGTTTGAAATCGTTTGACCATACAAAACGAAGGGAGAAAACAAAAAACAGTTAATAAATATCTCTTGACGCTACCAAAGCTATTGTGAAAGCTAAAATGGCCAAAAATATATACGTCACTAACTTGCGCACCTTTTAATTTCCGCGCAAAAATTAAAGGGGAGCAAAAATTAAGGGAATTAAGGTATATTATATTAAATTTTTTACTACTTATTGTTACAGTTGTTGTTCAACCACAGTTAAGGTAAACCCGTGACTTTATGAAAATAACTGAAGTCTTTAGGGTGACCCAGGTAAGGCTTAAACAGACAGAAATGAGAACAAAACACTCTACCATTAATGTCATTTAAAAGGTTCGGATCACAAGGATTTCTTGGGTATGTTTCAAGAGATGATGCTTCTCCTTTTACATCATTAGAATTTTTACATTCCTTAAACTTCAGTACTAACTTCTTCTCGTCCTCTAATCGAATAAAGTTTCTCATAGACGGAGGAAAAAGGTCTGTCAAATCAGACTAGTACTAACTCCAACAGTCCAAAAAACTTACCTTCACAGTTGGGGAAACCGAAATATCCTGGTTTGCATGAGTCACAGTATTTCCCAGTGTATCCTTCTTTACATCTACAACCATCAATACTATTGGAAATGCATTCTCCATCAACTGAACCGTTCACATCACACTCACATTCTATAAAGAATCATAAAAATCTATTTACATTTACAGTGGAAGGAAGAATACTTTGAAATTTTTTACCAAGATATTGTAGGAAAGAGGAAGTTTGGTTTATAGTTATTGTTGATTAGCCTTATTTTAATAGTTTTTTCTACTGAATCCTAGTTTTTATGTTTCTATATAACAGCACCTATAGTTTTAATGGTATTAAAAATGATCATGATAAAGTGAAAGTAAAACATACTTTTACATTCAGGGAAATCATAAAATCCTTTGTTACATTGGTCGCATTTCTTTCCAGAATATTTGTCTCTGCATTCGCATTGACCAGTACCCTCAGCACACAAACCAGTTGAAAATGTTGTGTTACAACCGCAAGCTAAAGAAAAATAAAGAGTGAACTGAACCAACAGATGATTAAGAAAAAGTGTGTTGTAATCAAGAATCTTAAACACAGAAAGGCTTCACCTGAATATTAAAGTAAAGATTCAAAAATTATTATATAATTTTATGACATTTTTTAACTGCGCTACCACTTATAGTAAATATAGGATTAGAGAAGAATTTATTATTCACAATTAATTACTCACGTTGGCAAGCATTTGGAGCTGTAATATCAACACCTTCTTGTTTGTAAAAGAAAGGTTTGCATTTCTCGCAATTAACACCACGAGTGTTATGTTGACAATCTTTACATCTACCGCCACCAGAATATTTTCCATTGATATCCAAACTGAGTTTGAGTTCCTCAGCCTCTGCACTGTATTCACACTTGTCTGAGTGACCGTGACAATTACATTCTAAAAATGAAAAGAAATAAATATCACTAAAGGGAAGAGATCCGATGAGAAGAGTAATGATCAATTAGGTTTTTCTGATTCACCATTTTACACAGTTTGGGATTTAAGAGCTTAGAGTTACAGTTTTGGTAAATATACTGGCTATATATTGGTGTCCTAAATGATTTGCTTTCACTTTCTTGATAGTTTTTCAACAACTTACTTTCACATTCAAACTTCTCTAATGCAGTTCTTGGTTTCCATTCCTTTTGGACAAAGCCAGGTTTACATTGATTGCAAGTAGGTCCTTCAGTGTTGTATTGACATCTACATTCATATTTGCCAGCAACAGTTAGTGGACGACAGTCATCAGCAAACCCATTACACATACAACGACCCCCAATGGAAATATCTTTGATAGAGTAGTAGTACTGACAAAAAAGTGATAGGAGTTTATTATATATCTAAAAAGGTTCGCTTAAAGAAGTGGGGTTTGTCTAGTAGCAAAATGAACAGTGTATGTGAGGACTACAAAATATTTTCTATTTAATAGTATTTCAAGTTTCATTTAATACCTTACAATTAATTCCCTTAATTTATTTGGAAACCTATTTTTCTTTTAAATGTTTTTTAAACAACTAAAACTATTTAGTTTTTGATGTGATTTGATCATTTAATTCATTGTTTAATCCTTTCAATCTTTTCTATCTTAACTAACCACAAAAAGTACAAACAATTACTGTATTTTCATATGAACATTGTTTTTTTTCTTTTTGATTATTCACCTGTATAATACATTTGCAAAGTAATACATTTGCCTGTTGAAAGTGTGGTCATAAATATTTTTGATCCAAGAGAAAACTTACTCTTCTAGTAACTGTGGGATCTTCTAAAGACAAAGGTAGGAGATCAGTCAACAATGTCTTGATGTCAAGGAGTCTCAAACGGACATTGGTTGCAGTTGTCCATTCCTAAAAACATAAACATCACTTTTAGAAATACTGTAACCACTTAAAGCTTTTAAACAAACAAATTCATAGGGGGATAATGATTCTGGTGATGTTGGTGAAAGTCAACATTTCAATAGTCATTTCATGATGAACTTCCTTTAAAAAGCAAATTATTCACCCTTCACTCTCATGACTTACTTCCCATAAAAATCATAACAAAAACAAAAAGAAACACAAATAAAAACAATCAATCGGATATGATTACTGCTTTAGATGAACAAACTTTGAGTGGTAAGATATAAGAAAATAAAGTAACGAAAATAGGTATTGTGATGTCCTTTAAGGTATGTTACAACACACTTAAAAAAAGAAAAGACTCACTTGAATTTTTGGGCTGTATGAAAAATTTGCTGCTCCAGGGCGTCCATTGATTAGGGAAATATGGATCTAAAGAGAAAAACAGTTAATCAAAATATACTGTAATGTCATGTCAACTTCTATATAAAAATATCTTGAAAAAATTATGGAATCACAAATGTTGTGTCTCATAATTCTTTTCTGTGCGTGCTTGCTAAACCATTTTGACACATACCCAATTTTGCCAAGGTGCCCTCCCCTCCTCGGGGCCCTGCCTTAACCTTAAAAATATGAGGGATGGGCACCAAACTGTCAATCTAAAAGAAGTAAAGAGCAGAGCTCATCATGATATGACTGTACAATGAAAAAGGCTTGCTGCTTGCTACGAATAGGTAATACAATTAAAAGCCTTACCTCTCCATCTTTGAATGGTGGAATTTGTGAATATTCAGTTGAGCACAAAACTGTGTCATCATCTTGAATTCCCAAATAAGGGTCAACTCCAAAATATGAACGGCATTCTGATGGACTTGAAGCAAAATAATGCCATGGAGTGTATGTTTTTCCAAAATCAGTCGATCTTTCCAAAGCCCAAACTCCTGGTCTTGGTGAGTTTGCTGCTTTGACGATTACATAAGCCACATGGAATGACTAAAAACCAAAAATAAGTTAGTTCAAGATTGGTGAAACCAACCGACTGACCGTTTTTTGAAATTTCGAAGCCAAAATGAAAGTGAAAGTAAATTTCCCGCCCGCGGAAAAACACTGGATATACAAAACTCGTTCCCAATGTTCTTCTTTGCGCTTTATATGGCCCACGTTTTATATCGGACAAAAAAATTGTTAGTCTCGTATTCGTTTATATCATCATCCTCGATGATAAATTTGCGAAATTAGAAATTTCATTTCATATTTTATGCAAATAAAATAATCAGAGAATCAGAATCGACTTATGTAATTTGACACTATTTAATTTCTGCTTTCTTTCGAACAAAAACCAGTTGATAACAGAGTGTAAATAATTTTGTCACCCCATATAATTTGTTTTGTCTCCTCTATCTTTTTCGTGATATGTCGGCTTCCTTTCTTTGTAATTATTGAATATGGAAGCGAAAACAAACAAATAACGAATTGTTTGCCTACACGCAATAATTCATAAATTTCTGATGTGAAAGGAAGGCATAGACTTTCTGTACGCTTTTCATGTATGCGCACGCCGTAAAGGATTGTCAGATTTGTAGAAATATTCAGAAAAATAAGCGCGCATGCGCGTATTCAGAACAGGACCAAATACTCTGCTAGTTCTTTGGTAGTTTTTAATGTAAACCGATTTACTCACTTTCCTGTATTTACAAAACTGTCTAATTATCAACTCATCAGTTGAATCATAAAAACGATAAAATTTATGTTTGGTGTAATATTTGAATGATAAATATGTGATAGTACCTGTCCTAGATCAAGGGTGACATTGACTTGTCGATATTGAAGACCTCTTGATAAAGGAGGTGATTGCCACCAACGATTTGATCCATCATTTGCATTTCGAATGTTATGATCACGCACTTGGTTACCATCTTTTCCATCATCATAGTCACCAGGGACACAATAGCTGCAACTGAATCCTTTGAATTTGCTTGAAGCACTGTGTTCTCTAGGTACATCAGCTAATGCACAAAACAATTCTCCTGGGGCATCCTTAGGTGGTCTAAAATCTTCTCCACAAGTAGCGGTTGATGTAATCTTTTTGCCTTTCGCGATATCGAAATAAGCTGGCAATAAAACTTCTTGGGCGCAGACAACGCTCAGTAAAAGAAGCGTGCCGCAGTACAACAAGTTCATTGCTGTGTTTTGTCGTCCGAAGAGAGGACCTATATATATTTTAGAGAAAGTTTTTACTCGAACACTCTGCAGTTAGAGTCTTTCGAGAAAAAGTTTTTTATGTTCTCTACTCTCTTCTAGTGTTTTTTCTTGATTGAGTGTATTTGAGTTTGTGGGTTCGTCATCATTTAGTGTGACTGAGATCAAATTTCGGCTTCCCATTGTCATCGTGTCAAGAAAAGGAAAGGGATGAAATATAACAGAAGGTTCATTCATTCGTTGTTATTGTTTCAAACAAAGGATTGTTTGTCTTTTCCGTTGTCTTGAATATCCATACACCCCGTCGGTTTGATCGATGTTATGTGTCATAATTTCTGTGACACGACATTTTTTGTGGGTTTTTAAAAAGGATACAGATATTTTTAATGTAAACATTCCGATTTCTTTTGTGGCGCTGAGAAAATATTCGCATACAATGATTTTTTCCTTTTCTTTGCATTGGCACTGAGAATGCGGCGAGGCCGTTAGATAATCCAGTTCCCACTGGAAAAGTCCGAAATCTGAAAAAGATTAATCTGAACTACTTCAGGGTATCAATATGAAATTTCACTTTGAAACTCTGGAGAAAACTTTATAGTTGTTGATGAAGAACACCATATAAAATACTAGAGAAAATCCATATTTTAACGGCAAAAGCATCAACAAACAAAAAAGCAAAATTAATAATGGCGATGGATAATTTTTTTCTAACAGATTCTAACGTTATAGCTAAGAAGCCCTATCTGTCAAGAGGTAAAAAAGTCGAGTCGAGTTGAAAGAGACGTGTAACAAAAAGACATAATAAAATAGAAAATATTATTGTGGTATATGCACCATATGCATTTTTCTGGTCTGCATTCCATCTATTGTCTAGTTTTAAGTCGTCCAATGAGGCAATGACAATTTTGCAATTGCTTCGCGATGAATAATAAAGCACTGGTACTGTGATACTCAGCAGGGTTGGGTTAACTGAAATATTCTTGTTATCACGACATACGCAAACAAATGTTTTCAACATAATGCTTGCTTATTTGTCACTTGTGTGGTGAGATATCAAATCCGGTACAACACAAGGAAACTCTGCTGCAATGCCCTCCCCGAGAGCCAAAAGATACGTTTTTGGCTAACGTTCCCTTTTGATACAATTGATGTTTTTGATGACATTGGAAAACACAGCCAAACCAGTGGAAGCAGCTGGTGAAACTCGCTCCAAACACTGGATACTTTCCAAAATCATCATCATCATTCATGGCTTATTGTCAAACCGGATAAATTCCAACTAGCCAAAGCTATGTTCTCCGACACGAAAATTAACAAAGCAAACGATAGGGAGAAGGCATCTAGTAGCATTCACAGGGGCTCTTCAACGCTTAACCTTTAGAGGCCAAATGATTTTTACGACCCTCAGTCTTTTGACCATAGCTCAAAGCCACTTGGTTTCAGCCAAACTGCCTTAGTTGTTTTTGACCAAGGGCTTTCCAATGGTACCAATAAAAGAATTGACTGAATCTTATCACTGCGTGAGCACAATTTGCTATTGAATTTCATCAAAACTCATGAAAAAAAAGTGGAAAAAATGAGAATTAAAAAAAAACAGCGGTGGCTGAAGGTTAACTCCTTCAACATACAAAATGAGATCCATAAAATGTAGAGTTGACAAGTGTCTGAACCAACTCAATGTTCTTTCAAAATTGTCACTACGTGTACCCACATGCTGCATATTGTGCCTTCACAGTAGGTTTCAAACACAAGCTAAACTACATATTGTGAATGCTAAATTCAATAAAAGTGACTTTCACCCATTGAAGAGTGATTCGCCGTCAGCTGATACCGTCCCTATGCGAGGGGGGGGGGACCCATAAAAGACAATGAACGTGAATTATTATCCTAACCTGTAAAGTCAAGAGAACTTGGTATTACAAACTTCACTAAGATTACAAGGTTCGAGTATACGATACATCAAAGTTCATGATCTGATCATTGTGCAGAGAGATATCAAATCTGCATAATGTTGATGAAAATGTTGATCGAATCACATCAAAGCAACACCTCGCAAGGAACGTGTAAATCTATTAAGGTTAAGCTCCGGTTGAAAGCAAATGACATTCCCTTAAAAAGTTAGATCTTCAGCCTCTCCAAACGCGAATTTATTGATGCGGTGTATATCAGAGATACCGGACCCTATGCGTCGTACACAGTGTGCAGCATTTCATGTGGACTACGTTTTGAATGCTGCACGCTTAAACATAATTAGATGAGAAAGACAAGAGCTGCTGTCAAATTGGATGTTATCGTCCGTAAAAAAATACAACATTACGGGATAATATTATATTACTGAAAATACTTGAGGAATATGCGAATACAAATAGACTTCCTCACAATACCGTTTAATATCTGGGAACCAGACAGTAAGTGTCGGGAAAATTTAAACGTCTTGAAGAAATAGATAACGGAATCTGGCCTGGCCGTGCTTTCAAAATGCGCTGTTACAGGTCTGGATTTCAGCATTCGTTTGTATGCTAACCAATCAAGCGCTGTACTAACAATAAAGCGTTAACATTAAAGGGTAACTTCCATTCCTCTCCGATGGTTTATTGGCCTGCTCCTGCCTTTAGAGATTCAGCGTGGGCGGCCGCCAATGCAATATGTCATCGGAATATCAGATAATCTGCGAACCATCCTGTGATCGACCGAAAACGACCGTCGTCGTACAGCAGATTTAAGGAGCATGGTGAGAGGGTTTTGGTAACGTTATGCAAAGGGTATTTGTTGGGTATTTGTTGACGTACGGGTTTTTTACCGATTCGCCCGACCTACCGAAACCAATCTCTTACAAACTTCATATTTCGTGCAGTGGATGGAAAAAAGTCAACCTCGATTCCAGGGCGAACGGTCGGCGGGTGCGCGGGAAAATGATGTGATGCAAATAGGCTATCTGGCAATAGGAAGCCTACCTTTACTACGCCCTGGTACAGGTTATTGAAAAGCGTCATATCTAATGTGAAGAAACGCTTTTGATCTCAAATTTTCAGAAATGAAACTCGCGTCGGAGCGTCTTTTGTTTTGATGTGATCTTGATGCATGAAAGCTTTGGAGCTATCCAAGTTTTAATCAAATTTGGATTATCAAAACTCAAAATCTTGGGAAACCCGTATTAAAGATAAGAATGTGTACGCACGCTCTCCATCGCATCGCCACAGCAGTGCGCGCGCGCAGGAGCTTTGTGTTTCCTCACCAGTCCTCTTTTTTCCTCTCTAGCTAGCTAGAGAAAAAAGACTGAGCACGTGACGTCAAATTATTTTTTGTTTTTGGTTTATAGCCGCGGTTACGTTTACTAAAATTAAAAGTGTGTGAATACGACGATATCTTTTTCGTAGTTTGTGTAGCCAAGGAAAAACATTCTAAAAGCAAGTTGTGTCAAAAGGACTTTGTACTTTCGTTATGAAAAAGCGAAGGTTGTGTTCTATCAGTCAGTTTACATAACTTGATCAACTAAAGTACGAACAACACCAAGTCTTCAGGTTTGTAAATATTTCTAATGTTATTTTTTTGTCCTCAACTTTTCCCCTTGCTTAGTATATTTTGATGATGAAAGACAATGTTTGAGTACTTTTTTGGGGGCTCACATACCCCTTTTTCTCAACCACCACCACCACACTGCCGCATCAAAAAGATGAAAGCATTTCTTGTCAAAGTTTTGAAATAAAACTGACGATAAATAGTATGCTTAAGTTTAATTTTTATCAAATATTAACGAATTATTGATATTTTACACCTAGGCACTTAAAACATTATCCTTTGATCAAACATCAAATAACATCTCACAAAAATGAATACAAGACGTGGAATAAACTCTCTCGCAAAATTTGCACAACAAGTACAAAAAGATGCTTCTGTTGTAGCAAGGTGAGATTGAGAAAGTTTGGTTTTGAATATTTTACACATACATTATAACATGGGTTAGATTAATAAATGAAAATTGGTCATTTTCTGTCAAAAAGTGAAGAAAATTGAACTTTGGACTTTCTAGTTTACCTTATTATATGGATCCTTCTAACTCGGTATGGACCTTAATAGACTCCTACAATATAGTAAGATGACAGGAACAACATAAAGATTAATTTTTTTAAAGAAGAGAAGGTTAAAGTTAGATTCAATGAAGTAAAATTTCAAAGCTGGAAATTTTTTTGACAAATCTCAAAATATAATTCAATATATTTCAATTAAATTTTGTTTAGAGCAACACCAGTAATGTGCAATGTTCAAAAAAGAAACAGTTCAGTGAGTATACTAACTTTATCAAGGAAAGAAAATACTTACTACACCCACAGTATGCCCCTGTCAGCAAAGACAGGAAGTAATGTTTGTTTTGTTTAAAATTATTTACCTATTTCCTTTTTTAGAGTGGTTCTTTTGCTATGGGCATCTTCTCTGGGCATGCAAATGTTGACCAAGTATTCCCATACCCAAATGGTAATCTCTTACACTTTAAATATCAAATCTTTTAAAACAAAGTTTAATCTTCAAATAGCCCCAAAAATGTTAACAGGCAAACTATTTCAAAATTTATAGATTAGTTCCTTCATACAAAGTACTTCATCTACAACTAAAATAAATATATAGCGATTGCAATTTATTTTATATATTTTATTTTCCAGCTCTTAATGAGGAACAAACAGAATATCTTGAATCTATGATTGATCCAGTTGAAAAATTTATGAGCGTAAGTTTTAGAATTTAGGTTCACCAAGGGTAAAGAATTTGGGCACATCTCTTAAATTGAATCTTCTAATGTCATCTGTCATTTGTGGCAGTTTTTGATGCACAGGTTAGAAGTTTTTTTTTACATTTTGAACAATTTGTTAACTCTTTAAATCTTTTATTTTGCAGGAAAAAAATGACGCTGCAGCAAATGATGTAAATGAAGTGATCGATCCTGAAACACTTGAGGGTTATAAAGAAATGGGTGCTTTTGGATTACAGGCATGAACATAAAATATAAAGAAGATTTTATTATACAACTTATCAAAATTCCCTTTTTTCATTTCAAAGTTGTTAGAATTTGTAGGTTTTGGTATTTGGAGTATCATTAATAAAGTAACATTTAGGTTTTTAAGAGGATTGTACTCAATAATCATTAGATTTTGTATAAGCATTTTTGTTAAATATTCAGACTTTTTCTGTTATTAGGTTCCAGAAGAAATGAATGGTCTTGGATTCAACAATACACAGGTACACATATTTTTGCTTTAGTTTCTTGTTGCTTATTAATTGTTTGCTCTCAGATCTACCTGGTATATGTATAATCTTTATGTTTTTAGTATGCACGTGTTGTTGAGATTGTTGGAAAATATGATTTGGGTGTCGGTATTGCATTAGGTGCACATCAGGTATTTATTATTATTTTGTATATATCTAAAAAGGCATTAGATTAAATGCAGATTTTTACAACTCTTTAGAATAATTTTTGGTAAAGAATTAATTTTAAGTTTCTGTACTTTGTGTCTTAACTTGCTAACTTTACATTTTTTTTTTTTAGTCTATCGGTTTCAAAGGTATATTGATTGCAGGAAATGAACAACAAAAGCAAAAATATTTACCAACAGTAAGTATTAATAACCTAAAATTTTTGATGTCCAACCTAAAATACATTGAACATGTGACTTTTACAACCAAAATCAAATTCTATCAGACAATTTGTCCGACTGTGTTAATATTGTAGCCCTGATTTTGTAATATTTGCAACATAGTGCAGCAAAAACCTAATTTCAAAATTGATTTCATTTTTCTTTCTTTAACAGCTTGCTACTGGTGAAAAGTTTGCAGCATTTTGTTTAACAGAACCCACCAGTGGATCTGATGCAGCTGTAAGTAGAATATGAATTAAAATAACACTTAAGGAATTAAATTTCTATCTTAGATCCTCTTATCTTAGATTAGATAACTGAAACCTTCTTTTTCTGAGTTTTTCAAACTTCAAGGGATTTGATTTCTTTGTGTCATAGTTAATCAGAACAAACCTTCAAGGATTTGATTTTTTTCTCATAGTCGATCAGAACAAGTGCAACTTTGAGTGAAGATGGTAAACATTGGATTTTGAATGGAGGAAAACTATGGTATGTTAATTCTTATTGTGTTTCTAGTTGAAAGTCATTTTAAATCTAATGTGGACTGGTTCTGTTCATAATCAAATACTGTGCAGATCTTTTCTTCTAACCAAATTTTTTGAATTGAAGGTAACCTTGACTTTTTTATATTTTACAGGATCAGTAACGGTGGAATTGCTGATATCTTCACTGTCTTTGCACAGGTAACTACAATGTTCTATCTAATGTTTTTTTATATTTATAATCCCATGTTACACAGTGTTGATAAGGCAATATTCTAGAGGACAAAGGGATAAAAAAGTGTCTAATTTAAAAGAGATGAGCTTGTCACTTTTGATATCTTAATTATTACAAATTTTATTTTATATACAGACTGCAATCAAAGATGAAAAGACAGGGGAAATGAAAAATAAAGTCACAGCATTTATTGTAGAACGAGATTTTGGCGGTGTTACCAAGTAAGTTGGTTTTATTTCAATATTTTTACAATAAGAGCCATTACAGCTAGAAGTTAGACGATAAAAATATTGTGCTAACTATTGCTTATCAATTAATACAAACTCTTCTTTCTTATCACTTAGCGGTCCACCAGAGAAGAAAATGGGCATCAAATGTTCAAACACTGCTGAAGTATTTTTTGAAAATGTCCCAATTCCCGTGGAAAATATTATCGGTGGTAAGTTCTAAGTGACATGAAGAGATGTGGAAGCAGTTAATAACATTGGATCCATGACTACTACTACTTGTTTTAGGCTACTTTCAAATTTATTACAATGCTTTCTCAAGCTTTTTAAAAGTACATTGATATTTAGACGTGACTCGTACTCATTAATATCTTCTTTTTTTTCAGGTGTTGGAGAAGGCTTCAAAGTTGCCATGAACATTTTAAATAATGGTCGATTCGGTATGGCTGCTGCTTTATCCGGAACACAAAAATCCCTCATCGCACAAGCCGTAAGAATATGTTCAACTTGTCTCATTAGTTAAACCTCTCAATTTAAACGTCTCTATTTAGTTCGAATTTTGATAATATTATGATTAGAATGATATTGTTGATGACCGCATTAGAGACAGTGTAATTCTAACTTCCAAATTTACTGTAAAGTAAAAACTTAACGTATCTTTTTTAATATTTTGTCGACTTTAACCATAATATCTAACCTCAGGTTTTTATTTCCACATCTTAAGCAATTTCTTTCAATCATCTCTTTTAGACTGACTTCGCTGCAAATCGAACACAATTTGGTAAAAAAATTGTAGAATTTGGTGGGATTCAAGAAAAACTAGCAAACATGGCATTGAAACAATATGTCACCGAGGTTAGTAACACTCTGATACTCTCCTAGCTTCGTTCATTGCTCACGACTAATTTCCACTTTGCTCTGGATACCCTTTTAATACCAGACTACTTCTGGGAAAGTCCTTTATACTTCACCCAAAACTATCGTATTGAAGAAGTTTTTTGCTTCGAAACCTAATCCTGCATAATCTATCATACTTCATTCGTTACTCACCACCTGAATTATTAAAGCTCCTATAAATTTACTTCCTGTTACTTTTATAGAGTATGGCATACGTTGTCTGTGGAATGATGGACAAAGGGTTCAAAGACTTTCAGTTAGAAGCTGCTATCAGTAAAATCTATGCTTCTGTAAGTCTTTCACTGAATTTGAATTTTGAAAACAAATCATAACTGAATGGGCATGTAAATATATTTTCGCGATTTTAAAATTTTGGGTTAAAATTATTTTTGGATTTAATTTCTGGAGTGAGCAGTTTGAGAAGTGTTGCCTGGATTTAATTTATCCTTCTGCATTTCTTGGATTAAAATATTGACTCATTTTACCTCGATAGCCCAGTAATCTAGAACTTTCGGGCAGTCTTTCGATTGTTTCATGGTGTCCAAGGCCAAAACCAGCTCGATTAATTTTGAAACTAAACGTAACTTGGAAGGAGCGTGCGATCCCCCCAATACTGCTTTGAATGAAACTTCATAGTGTTTTTAACAATCATTAACCTTTTTAATTTTAATAGTGTTTTAAACAATTATTAACCTTTTTAATTTTAATAGTGTTTTTAACGATCATTAACCTTTTTAATTTTAATAGTCTTTTAAACGATCATTAATCTTTTTAATTTTAATAGTGTTTTTAACGATCATTAACCTTTTTAATTTTAATAGTGTTTTAAACAATTATTAATCTTCGTAATTTTTAGGAAGCAGCATGGGATGTAGCAGACGAAACCATTCAAATTCTTGGTGGTATGGGATACATGAAAGTATGTTTTTTCTTTTCTTATGTTTCTAAATTTGAAAGCTATTTAATAATAATAATAAAATCTACGACCATCTATTCTTAGGCTTTCTCTCTCCAAACATGAGACATACTTATGTTCGAAAGAAACCATTCCATACCTATCACTCCTATTTTCTTGCTCATGGCAAGTTTATTTAACTATTCAAAGACATATTTTAGAATTCAACAACTTGGCCAACTAGAGTTTTAACAGGTCGACCTTTTTTCGTTTATCATTTCGCTCACTAATAAAATTATTTTTAGTTTTTATTCACAGGCATTTTGGCCTCTCCGAAAGAGTCCATATCTGCCATAACAATCACTTTAAAAAAACACATATATCTTGCATATAATCTTTTTGATAAAGCTTTTGGAATGTCATTCGAATCTTATCCTTTTTTTTTCAGGACACTGGCACAGAACGAGTGATGCGTGATTTGCGAATTTTCCGTATCTTTGAAGGAACTAATGATATCTTGAGATTGTTCATTGCCCTTACTGGATTACAGGTTGGTTCTCGTTTTCTGTATCATGGTAGACACTTTAGAAATGCTATCCGAAAGGTCTCCCAAGTAAAAATGAACAGCCTCTTGGATTTCCAACATTTACGAGCTGATCCCTCGAACAGAAAAACAATATTCTCAACAATGGCTTATCGTTAGCATATTTTTTTTAATTCTTAATTAGAAATGACTTAATTCATTTGCAAGACTTCGAATGAGAATGAATGAGCGACCTTCGTACTCAATGAAATTTTCCGAATTTTTAGAATGCTGGTAAAGATTTGAAAGATCTGCAAAAGAAAATTTCGAATCCATTTGCAAATATGGGTACCCTGGTTGAACAAGGAATCTTGAGATCGAAAAGAGCCGCAGGACTCAATACTGGTCCAGACTTTACATCTTCTGTTCATTCTGATTTACGCTCACAGGCTGATGCGGTAAGTAACGTTTAAAGGCTAATTACAATACTTTTCACCGGCTAATATTCTGCTATTTTAAGCCCGTAAAGAGGTTAAGTACCGGAGATAAATCTGTTATACCTTTTCGGACAAAACAATGTCGGACTAATTTTTCGTCAGACTTAATTATTTATCGAACATAATCTTCGTCACCCACAACTATTTTCGTCACTTTTAGCAAATTTTAGCCTAAAATACTTTTTTTTTCGTCGCCTCCAAAAGATTTCGTCACTTTTTTTCCGATAAGGTAATATGTATATAACCGTACTATTTTAATGATCGTCTTCGTGGTTTTATGCAAGCTTTTATGGTGGGACCACTTTTCATTGGGAAAATAGGTCAAAAACCAATCCAGGGCGGAAAATTAGCATAGAAATTCGTTCCCACTTGAAAAAGGCCAATTTCTTAGGAAAACCAAAGAAACTTTGATATCCCACTAAATTTGTCATCTCTTAATTTTTGAACAATAGCATTTTATCCTCCGTGGAAAAAAATCCCCATCGGATTTTATGTCTCTTTATTTATCCCCAAAAAAAGATTTCCACCAGTTTTTAGATCACCTACACAACGTGTGAATGTTAAAGGATAAAGACTGCTCTCATGCTCTCATTAAGTATATAGTGGAAAAGGGCCTATAAAGGCCCACCACTCAAAAGATCTAAAAATTCTTTCGATAAAGACTGATGTTGTTATAAACATGATAAAATTATAGGTGCCGAGCTCCATTCCAGCAATAAATTCTCTTACTCTTATAGGTTTCCAAATGTATCGCACAATTCGGTGAGACGTCAGAAGGACTTTTGATTAAATACAAGAAAGACATTATTAATCAACAAATGATTTGCACTCGATTCGCTGATGCAGCTATTGACATCTTCGGAATGGTAGCTGTATTATCGAGGTAAGACGTTTGTTTTCATCTAAAAAGAAATTCAGTTTTGGTGAAAAGATTTGCAACTAAGTGTTCCTTAAATAGGGATGTTCTTTGCCTATCGATTTACACTGTTAACTTATCATGAATTACTCATTTTATTTTAGGGCTTCGAACGCTTTAACGAAAGGATCAACAAGCGCCGAACACGAAAAACAATTGGCACAAATCTTCGTTTCCGAGGTATGTGATTAAAGCTTGAAACATCTTGATAGTTTCAAAGTTACAGCTCTTTAAAAACTCTTAATTTTAGCCTCCAACAGTCAACCTTCAAAGGGCTGTATTTCTGTTAGCCTGAGCTAAACAATTTGTCTTCAAAGGGCTGTATTTCTTTAAAAGGAATGAGAGAAAATGACAAAGATAAGAATTAAATTACAATATTACAATATTACAAATTGATGTTTATAGCACAAAAGGATAAAAAATTTCCCTCTTCTTTTCCAAATTCTCAGAAAATTCTTTCGAATGAAAAAATGTGATATGAATCTTTTCCAGTTTAAAGATTTCCGCTGAGAAGATCCTTGGAGAATGCTTCAATAATTTAAAACTGCTAATTTCTCTTGTTTCAGGCTTCTCTTCGAACAGCTCGCAATTTGAAATCATGCAGAAACCATGACAACATCACCAACGATAAATTGAAATCGAAAGTAGCTAACGAAATCATTAACGAAATGGGCGTGGTTGCCCAACATCCTTTGGGATTCTAATTTATATGTTGAGTCATCACATTTTATCTGTCATATGTAAATTATTCATACCACTTGTATTTTTGGATAACTTTTTTTCATTTTTTTTTAAACCTTAATTTTCGTGTGTGAGAGATAATATAATTTAAAAAAAACATAATTTATGACAACCAGGTTTCTTTTGGTGAATTAGTCCTCTGAGATTTTTCTTATAGAATAAATTAGTTTAACAACCTACAAAGAAAATGGATCCTTTACTTACTATCGAGGAAAACGAAACAATTTGTATTATATTTAGTATTTTCTGGATTCGAAGCAAAAATCAACGTAAAAGGGGTTGCGGAACGAATGGTTCCTGTTTTCGCTAAGCGAAATCTAAAAATTATGAATCCCGAACATTTAATTTTGAATTCGTTTTTTTATCAGATCGTCAAACAATAGATATTGATCCATTTTAAGAAAGTCGTTACTTATTAAAGATCAAAATACAAA
>JAUJPO010041589.1:0-18122 GCA_032270745.1 Tiaropsis multicirrata
ATGTTTTTGAGGTTTGTGAATCGCAAGTTTTTGTCTATATGGCATGTGAAGTCATTGCAGTTTTTGTTAAAAAGTGATGTAGCGGGCAATTACTGGCCTGTAATTGCCCGATTGACGTCACTTTAAACCAATCAGAGTTCGGCATTTACGAATTATAGAGTTCGGCCCTCTCGCTCGGGTAATAAAATACCATAATACACACTCAAGTAAAGAGACAGCTAAAATTTGCCTCAAAACCAAACCAAACGAAGTTTAAAAGGAGATCCAGTTTAGATAAATCAAGTTTCATTTCATACCGTCATAACAGTGATATTTTTACGTGGAATTTTTCTCGAATTTCGAACATTTTAATATAATTAAGGTAGTAAAATGAAGACAAACCTTTTTGAAGAAAGGACACCTAGCAAGGAGGATGACTTTATGAGCAGATATCTCTTCTTTTCCACCACAAATAAAAGTGAAATCACTACACACAGGAGATGCGATCAGTGAATGGTAAGCAGAGAGAACTTCTTGAGGTGATCGCTCCTCTCTCAATGAATCAATCTGTATAAAAAGGACAATAGGTCGATTACCCACTGATCTGTATCTTAATCAATTGGATCGGGCTTCTCACTGTTTTGAATATGAAGTCGGTTTTACAGCGAGTCAGCCATGTTGTTTTCCATTTTTAGCGGCCCTGAAGAAATCGGAAACAACAAGACAGATTTTCGCCAAAAATTGCTTTTTCACAAGAATCCATTTCAGAAGATAGCCTGTCCGGTGTATTATAGTGGTCAGTGGGATTACTGAAAAATCAGGAATCAGTTACTCAGAGGAATAATGACCTAATGACCGATATTCTGGAACAATGGATTCATAAAGGGAGATTTATAATTGACGTCATAACTTCAATGAAACTAAAATTGACGTCAAATAGAAAAATACAAGCTTAGGTTAGATCAGTTAAGAAGATTAAACTTAAAGGGCGGCATGGATGACAATTTATGTGTAAGTTCGACTGATTTTATTATCGTATTTACTGGTTATATCTTTATCTTTTACGGGAATGACAGAGAGACTTTTTAAACCGTATTTTAACTCAATATTGTTTAAATTTCCATTTTCATTCATCTTAGAGGGAGGAAAACTTCGTTCGTGAAAATTTTCACCACCACCAGAGAAAAATATTCACTTGAACAAAAGTTTATCATTTTGCCCTGGAGCAGGGGCGGATACAGGAATATTTAAAAATTCCGGTTAGGTTTTCTCCGATTTTTCTGGATTTTTCTCGAAATCCACATTATGCCACTTACTTGACCACAAAACTTTAGTCGACCAAGAGGTTGAAAAAGACTAGAATAACTAGAATAGAACTAGAATTATCTTGTTTGTTGCTGTTAAAAAAAATGTTTTCTGAAAAAAACCGCGCATCACAGCGCATATTTATTTTCTAATTAAAACATAATTTCGTGTAATAAAGTAGCGAGGGCCATGTGATATACTTTCCACCCAATAACAATGAGATTTAATCATTTCGAGGGAAAATAAACACTATGGTTTAACTCACTAAAAGGTTTTGTTTACTGAACACACATAATTAAATTTTAGTAAGTGTTATGTTTTTTCCCAATTCTGACGTCATGCCGTGGCAAAGAATGTTCTTTGTGTGCACTGACGTGCGGGAATTAACTTTCGCGAAAGAGGGATTTTACTTTCGCGACTTTCCCAAACGTAAAAAAATTCTTTCGCGAATATTTTTTCCTTTAAGGTAAGCTAGTCATGGTACCCTACAGTATGGATTGGCTCAAGCGAAGGTGCGTTCACTTGCCAAGTAAACCATAGTACCATAGCGGGAATCGAAATCAGGGCTCCTGGACGAAATTAGAAACTGATGACCACTACGTTTTGGATATCTTTCAAACCGACTCGGTAATCATAATATCCAAAAAATTTGCCAAAAATTCTCCTAGAGTTTAAAGTGAGCCTAAAATGAGCTCAATTGAACAGTAAAGAAAAGCTATTGATTCGGTCTGCAAATTGCACAACTTATGACATTGGAATCTTTTTATAAATGAAAAGTCGGGGGGGGGGCAGATCCAGCATGGCTATAGCCATTGGTCTCTTTTCGTGTAAATTCTGTACTAAATTTCAGAAAATAGACTGGTAAATTCAATTTGGAAGTTTAATGAAAAATAAGTGATTTACAAAAGATACTTTTCTCTGAATAAAACGACGTGTTGAATGAAAAATTAAAGTTTTTCCTCAGTTCAGACTGAGGCAGACATCTGTCATCGAGCCAATTATTTTCGAATCGATGGAGAGAGAGAGAGAGAGAGAGAAAATCATAAAATCAAAAATAACTGACGTCAAATATAATTTTTTGCGAAAATTCTAAATTTAAATGCGAAGAGAATCCTTTTATATTTTGATTTTGATGTTACCATGATATGCCAACAGATCGCTTTCAAGAGCATTCATTGGTTAACTTTATGCAGTGTTTTTGGTGATTTTCTCATAATTTTGAAACAATAATTTTGTCCGATATTGTGTTTTACGCAAAGTATAGCACAAAATGTATCTTTTATGAATTTTGTGCTACCTTTCATTGGGAAGAGAATCATATTATTTTGATAATTTTCTACATATTTGAAAATGTTTATGTTATCTCTAAAAACAAAGAGAATCGTGTTTTCTTGATCTTCAGGAATGTTAGAGACAAGACAATTTCAAGTATATTTGTTTTAGACCAGCCAAAAGTCTATATGACAAATTACTTTTACTTTTAATATGATCTTTATGTTACCTTTGTGCGAGTAAGACAAGGAGTAAAGCTCGACCAGGTTCCCTTTCGATAGGGAAGATGTTATTTCCAATCTTTGCTTTTTGATTGTGAAAAACGATTTCCAGTCAAGCTTAATAATTGCACGACGTAACAACATAACTGGAAATATTGTTTCTCTTAAAGCTAGGAGTTTACTTTATCGGTCGACCTTTGGAGAAAATAAAAACTTTATTGAACTTTCATTGACCTTTGAGAACTAAATTAAAACAGTCATGTTCGAAAATACATTACATTGGTATTTGGTAATTGCATCATTTTGTGACTGTAAAGTTGTTTTACTTGGGTGGTCTTTGTGTTTTCTTCTCTTTGCGAAGAAAATCATTTTATAATGATTACTTTCGCTTTGACTGTAAAATGCATTTTCCAGCAATCTGTTGTTTGTTGAAAACTGAATCAATTAATTACAAAAGGACAATAATTATCAAAAATGGAATTACCTATACAAATCTTTTTGAACTAGTTAAATTTTGACAAAAAATTAGCAAGTTTCATTTACACATTTGTAGTTCTCAAGCCTTGCCCAATAACTATCAAAGTGTTTGAAGAGCCTACTCAACCACGATTGTTGCTGAGTTTTCTTTTATGACGCAAGAATCATAATTGATTTTGATCTGACTATTTTGAATTTTGTTATTTTTACATATTATTGTTAATTTATTTTATACTAACTTTCCAATTAAAATTTATATCATTACACATCTCTACTACAGTGGCTGTTCTTCTAGGCATACATTTTTCTAAACTTTTTGTTAATTCATCTATGACCTCTAGGCTTTTTTGGATGACCTTCCACCTTCCAGCCTCGGCTGGTTTATTTAATTTCAAAAGTGCAATCTAGCAAATATAAATGATAATGACAATAATTTTTTCCGAACGATACAAGACAATTTTTGACACGCAGATGCAATACGATCAAACCGATCTTCAGAGGGAACTAAGATCAAAATATTTCCTCTGTGATGCTATATGATTTTTGTACTACCTTATATCAGGAAGCGAATTCTTTTATTTGAATTGTCGTTTTTCCAATTTGAGGTAAGCCAATTATCAGCGAAAGTTTATTTGTTGTTGAGCAGACAGTTGACTGTTAGGAGTATATTCCACTTGGGTGGTCTTCTTCGCGAAGAAAATCATTTCAGATTGATTGTTTTCGCTTTGATAGTAAAATACAACCGTCTGGAGGGTTCCTATAGAAGTAAAAGTCACTAGAATATCTTTTTTCAAATCACTAGAAAAAAGGTATCGTTTATTCGGAATTTCTTCTTGATAATTTGAAAAACGATTTTCATCCAAGATGACATTTTTTTTTGTACATTCAAGGTAGACATTTTCTATATAATAAGATTCATGGTTTTTTGTGTTATCTCTAAATACGAAGAGAATCATGTTATTTTGATTTTCATGATTGTCTTTAGAGATAAGACAATTTCTAGTATATTTGTTGTAGACCAGCCAAAAGAAAGGAAATTCTTCAAAAAAACTTCTTGAACTTTCTTTGACCTTTGAGAACTAAAGTAAAACAGTCATGTTCGATTACGTTGGAAAGCATATGAGAATCACGTGGCATAAACCATGATGGTTGCTGTGTTTTCGCATAATTATAATTGATTTTGATTTTTCCTTTGTAAAGAAAAAAACTTACACCCTGTAACGCACGTATTTGGTTAAGATTTATTCTATTCACAGTACCAGCCAAGTGAATGAAGATTTCTGTTAGGAATGAAATCTAATAAGGGCATCAAGTTTCCGTTCATTTGAATAGATTTCGTGATTATTTCGAGAACTTTTTCATCTCTGATTGTTAAACACGATTCCTGTCAGGTTCTTTTGGCATTAATACTGTAGTTTAAGATTATTTTAATATTCTTTATGACTTTCATGCTACCTCTCATTGGAAAGAAAATCATTTTATTTTGATAGGCTTTTCAGTGTTAGGTAAAGCAATTCTGAGCAAACAATAATAAGGGATAGAACAGCTACGTGTCTGGAGGGTTCCTATAGAAGTAAAAGTCACTAGAATATTTTTTTTTTCAAATCATTAGAAAAAAGGTATCGTTATAAATTCGAAATTTCTTCTTGATAATTTGAAAAACGATTTTCATCCAAGTTGACATTTTTTGTACTTTCAAGGTAGACATTTTTTACATAATAAGATTTATGGTTTTTGTGTTACCTCTAAATGCGGAGAGAATCATGTTATTTTGATTTTCATGGCTGTTAGAGATAATAAGACAATTTCTAGTATATTTGTTGTAGACCAGCTAAAAAAAAGTAAAGTCTTCAAAAAAGAATTATATTACTTTGAGTTTATCGTGATTGTTTAATTTGAGAATAGTTGGATCTCGTACAAAAGGGTTGAAGACTTGTCCTTTTGCTACCATATACAGACCACTTTTAATAGCACTGAGTGGGATTAATAGGACATTATTTGTATGCTGTGTTTCGGTGATTTTCTGAGAATCTTGAAAAATCCTATAATCTTTTGTCCAATATTGTCGAGAAAAGTTCATACAAAATACCATGCAGATTTAAGATGCTACATGATTTTTGAGAGGAGAATCATGTTTATTTTGATTTTGATGGTGGTTAGAGAATAGAATATTTGTCGAAGACCAGGCAAATGAAATAAAAATTCATATAAATAAGATGAATTACTTTTAGTTCGTTTTGGTTGTATGTTTTGAGAATGGTTGGATTTTTTAAAATGTGTTCCTTCCTTCAAGGTTGATGAGAACTTTGAGAACTAAATCAAAACAGTCATGTTTGAATATACATTACATTGGTATTTGGCAATTGCATTATTTTGTGACTGTATAGTTGTTTTACTTGGGTGGTCTTTGGTTTTTCATTCTCCGTGAAGAAAATCATTTCAGATTGATTGTTTTCGCTTTGATAGTAAAATACAACCGTCTGGAGGGTTCCTATAGAAGTAAAAGTCACTAGAATATCTTTTTTCAAATCACTAGAAAAAAGGTATCGTTTATTCGGAATTTCTTCTTGATAATTTGAAAAACGATTTTCATCCAAGATGACATTTTTTTTTGTACATTCAAGGTAGACATTTTCTATATAATAAGATTCATGGTTTTTTGTGTTATCTCTAAATACGAAGAGAATCATGTTATTTTGATTTTCATGATTGTCTTTAGAGATAAGACAATTTCTAGTATATTTGTTGTAGACCAGCCAAAAGAAAGGAAATTCTTCAAAAAAACTTCTTGAACTTTCTTTGACCTTTGAGAACTAAAGTAAAACAGTCATGTTCGATTACGTTGGAAAGCATATGAGAATCACGTGGCATAAACCATGATGGTTGCTGTGTTTTCGCATAATTATAATTGATTTTGATTTTTCCTTTGTAAAGAAAAAAACTTACACCCTGTAACGCACGTATTTGGTTAAGATTTATTCTATTCACAGTACCAGCCAAGTGAATGAAGATTTCTGTTAGGAATGAAATCTAATAAGGGCATCAAGTTTCCGTTCATTTGAATAGATTTCGTGATTATTTCGAGAACTTTTTCATCTCTGATTGTTAAACACGATTCCTGTCAGGTTCTTTTGGCATTAATACTGTAGTTTAAGATTATTTTAATATTCTTTATGACTTTCATGCTACCTCTCATTGGAAAGAAAATCATTTTATTTTGATAGGCTTTTCAGTGTTAGGTAAAGCAATTCTGAGCAAACAATAATAAGGGATAGAACAGCTACGTGTCTGGAGGGTTCCTATAGAAGTAAAAGTCACTAGAATATTTTTTTTTCAAATCATTAATCGCTAATTCGAGATTTTTTTTTGACAACTTGAAGAACGATTTTCATCCAAGTTTACATTTTTTATACTTCAAAGGTTGACATTTTCTATATAATAAGATTCATGGTTTTTGTGTTATCTCTAAATACGAATCATGTTATTTTGATAATCATGGTTGTTAGAGACAAGACAATTTCCAGCATATTTATACTTGCTGTGTTTGTGAGATGCTATATGATTTTTGTGCTACCTTTCATTGCGAAGATCTTCTTCAAGTAGAAGAATATTCCTTAAAGTAGGTAAGACGATTTTTAGTGAATTTGTATTTGTTGTTGAGTAGACTGTAATTTGGTGTTACTCTAAATCTTTATTTTTTTTATCGTCATAGTCTTGTGGAATCGAACACATCTCAGTATTACAAAGCTTGAGTAATACGATGTGAGTTACAGGAAACAACCTACAATAGGAAATTTTGTTTCTCTCAGAGCTACATACGATGATCGATCTTTGGAGGAAATAGAATTTCTTGAACTTTAATTGACCCTTTGGAGCAGAACGTAAAACAGTCATAATGTTCGATTGCGTTGAAAATCATATGAGAAGACGCTGGCATTTTGTACCTGCTATGGATGAAAAACTCACCAGGGCATCTGGTGTTTCCATTAATTTGAAAAGTTACCGTGATTAGAGTAGAAAGATTTTCATAACTCTAATAGCCCCCCCCCCCCCCCTATAGGCAAAATTTCTTCTTTTTTTTGTCCCTTAAGAATATCTTTAAAAGTCTTGGCCAAAAGGCTGAACTTTGGCTCAATTCTACGAGATTCGAGGGGTCCTTAGTCAGGATTTCTTAACTCACACGAGGTGCCAAATTGCAGAGGGGTATCTACTGATGTGTGTTATGTAGGGGGTGCCTATTTACAGGGCTACCTAAACACATAGGTACCATTTGATAATCGAAATATTATTCAAAACAATAAATTTAAAGATATTAATATATGTTTATTTCCTTTGAGATGCTTTATGATTTTTGTACTACCTTATATTGGGAAGAAAATTATTTTAATTTAAGCCAATTCTCCGACAGCAGAGAGGTCAATGGAAGATTGGTGTTAGGACTGAAAACTCGAACGATGGAATCGTGTTCATTGAATCATGAAAGGTGTTATTTCGAATCCTCGAGTCTGTCTATATAAACGAGAACTTATTTTTAATGGAACTGTCTTTTTATAAAGTATGCGCTAGAGAAAGCTGCCATTCCGATTGTCGATTCTTTTTCGAAAATAACTTTGATATGTTTTTGGGAGAATATATATTTGAGTAGGTTGAAAAATCTTACATCTAGGGCCATATGTAAAGTATGGAAACTCGAGCGTGATCAACATTAAGATAAAGTCGCGAACACAAAAACAAGTTGTATGATTCGAGCTAAGCTAGAAAAACATTGGCAACCGTTTGTCATGTTTATCGCTGTATTGATCGAACCAGAAGAACAACAAATTTATAATCAAAGGATTCATAGTTTTGTTCTTGCTCGAGAGAAATTTTTCAAATTTCTTTCGAATCGTATAATATGGCTTCACCCTAAAGGACGGAGTAACTAAATAAGTAACTTTACCATTGGAGCATAACTGAATGTTATTGACATATTTTACACTTTTCAGTGTACAAACCAAAAGCAATGGCTCTGAATAAACCAAAATGTCCGTTAACAAAAACAACCCAAATCAATGTTTCAAATTATCGGGTTTTTAACGCCGACCCTCTACGCAATTACACGCTCAAGGACCAATATTATGAGGCCGGATGTTTGATTTGCAATTGATCCAGGAATTTTATGCATGAATCAGAAAACTACTGCCCTTTTCAGAGAAAATGAAGTCGATTTGGGCCTAGCAACAAGAATCAATCAAAATGGTACCTTTTTGTCAACGTCATCCACAATAAATCCGTCTTTGATAGTTTCATTCTCTTTTATGTCATGCAATTCACCCATATCCAGTAAATCATTCAGCTTCTCGAACTGAGTGGCGGTGAAGGAAACATTTAAGGATTTATTTCCAATGATTTCATCGTGTGATTGCGGAGAAAATACAGCACCTTTAGGATAAATATCGAAGAAAGATGAAGACTCCATACAGGACATAAGAATATTGTCAAATTGTGTTAAAAAGCAGAGCTTAAATCCACACAAGCTTACAAGAGAACAGCTAACGCAAGTCCAAATGTTGAATTAAAAATTGTGAAAAATAAAATTTATGACCAAGACTCGACACACGAGTCATATAGGTATAAATACATACCAAAAAAAATTACCTTCGTTCATTGTTTGATCTTTGCCATCAGAAAACCCAACATCAGAAATAACTGGGTGTAAATTACGGACCAGAAATACTGAATTGAGTGTACCCATTGTGTATGCTGACAATGTCCACAGTCGACATGGTGGAGTTTTGCTTTTGCTTTTATTAGGAGGGTTATCTTTGATGTTCTTCTTTGTTTGGCAATTATTTGCTATTACTGTTCAAAAGAAAATAATAGATATACAATACTACACAATAGGGAATAATAACGAGGCTTGGAAAATTACAAATGATCTCAAATACAAAATATTTTAAGAGATTTTGATCACATTGACGTCACAAATAGTTTAGCTCAAATTTTTCTTGACTTTTCCGAGCATCCATAATAAAGTGTCAAGGAATAGTATGTCATAGACATGTTCAGTTTTGCATTTAGCAAGTGTTCCCATAAAGACTAACAAACGGGTGCAATCAAGTGACTTACTCGAGTTGTTGGTGAGTGAACTTTTTGGAAGTGCAGGCGTGGTTGGTATTTCACTGTCCTGAAACGAATGGAAACGTAAAATCGTACATTAACCCTTTCTGTGCCGGAGCATATTCCATTTCCTCAAAAAAAAACTCTTTCGAGGCGACTCGATTATACACGCTAAATCAGAAAACCCTTTTTGCAGAGCCGCGATCGGAAAAATCATATATTAATGTCTAAAATAATCATTCGCATTTCATGATGCCATATATACTGGAAATCGGCCTGGCGAGTGACATTTCACGATGACAAATATACTGGACATCGGCCTGGCGAGTGACATTTTACGATGACAAATATATTGGATATCGGCCTGGCGAGTGACATTTTACGATGACAAATATACTGGATATCAGCATGGCGAGTGACGTTTTACGATGACAAATATACTGGACATCGGCCTGGCGAGTGACATTTTACGATGACAAATATACTGGACATCGGCCTGGCGAGTGACATTTCACGATGACAAATATGGCATGGAAAGGGTTAAAGATGAAAAAGTGGCAGCTTAAGCAAATTTACTGCCCAGTCAATAATTACAAGAAGCCCCAAGAAGAAACAAGTTGAAGGAAAAATTCTTTATTTGATTTTAGACTTGAAGACGATCTTAAAAGATCAAAATATATTTTCAAAAATAAAATGGCACCATTGTTAGTTCTTTTTTGTTTAATTTATTTTTATTGTAAAACATACGTTACTATCTTGTTCAATGAGACGTTTGTGTTCTTGGACGACTGTCTGATCCAATAAATTTACTTCCGATGGTTTAACGAGAGTTGAGGAAGAAATTGCTTTAGATCTAGCGAAAAACAAACGATACTTTGAATGAACTGAATGAAATTAATGTGTAAATACCTTAATTTCACTAAACCATAGTGTTTGTTTTCCCCTCGAATTGATTAAATCTTATTGGTTGGAAAGCATATCACATGACTTGCCGTGGTGAAGAATTTCCTTAATTTTGGGGATGTTGTCTGTACTGTGAGCAATTGTGAAAATGGAAATAATTATGGTCGGCCACACGGTCAAAAGTTCATTGATGAAATTAATATAATCATACCTTGTTGCCACTGTAGCAGTGCTGCTGTCTTCTGAACTAAGAACAATTAAGAAAATATTATTATACATTCGCAAGAATTCAGAATTTTTAAATTGATAAAAGTCGCAGAGAATAAAGTACAATTTCTACAAGAATTTTTCAACAAAGGCGTTGGTTGTTCTTACACTAGATCAAGTTGATGTTCTTGAATGATCTTCCCCAAATGATATGGTGATAGTTTGTGTTTGCCAGCACACTTCTTCAAATGAACCGAAAATTTCTACCATGAAAAATAGAGACAATTAGCTAAAAGCATAAAAGAAATAATACCCTGATGACGTTCTAAATCAGAACAAAAGCGAAGGTGACTTTAAAGTGATGATAGATTCTGAAATCTGTCTGTCTGTCTGTCTGTCAATAACATTAGGCTTGATCCCGCATTTTAGTTTTTTTGTCGGGCGTAATGAAAAGCAGAGAGCTGATTTTTTTCCTGTGTGCAATTTTATCCTTTAAAACACACAAGATTGAGAAAAAATTGAATTTAAGATTTGAGCATGAAAAAAAAATGAATCGAAGATGAATCAAAGTTTGAAAACGTAAAAATGTACATTTCAAATCAAGCCTACATTTTCAGGTTGTTCTGCTTTACAAATGGGACATTGTTTTCGTGGAATCTTTGTGCCTCTCTTCTGAGTTGTCTTGACTCGTCGATTCGGATTTTTAAGTTTGGTCGATTTTCCTTCGATTACTTCAACTTTATCGTAACATGTGTTCAAATGTTTCATGCGTTGTCCTACAGAAAGTTTGCCAAGATCCTTAAAAACACATAGAGGGATTGGTTTTTTAGGTTATTTTAGGAAGAAGCCATCGATGATAATTGTGGGAAGACATTCTACTTTTCAAATTGATAATAATTGTACGATATTCCAACATTGTTTCAACGTCCAAATAACGTACTGACGTATAAAAAAACGTTATTTGGACATCAAAACAACGTTCCTTGCCTGCTGTGTAACCTTCGAGGGAGAGTACAAAAAAATTGCTAACGTAAAATAAATCGGGATCATGGGGTTCACGCTAAACAATACCTTTAAACAGACTTGGCAGGAATCCAACACTTCAGTGAATGGTCCAACAGTTGTATCACCTTGCTGTAAACTACGTGCCAACAATTCATCACTCTTAGTTTGTTCGAGCAAATTCCCTCCATTACTGGAGACATCTAAGCATTTATTGGTGTGAATCTCCTTCTCCCGTGAAGAGATATCGCCACTAAAAACAGTTCCACACACTGGACATGTTTCTTCGGAAAACATTACTTTCGAGCAAGATGGTTTATCCACAGTCTTATCAACCAAAAAAGCGTTCGAAGATGATGTCACTTTAGAGCAAGATGCCTGATCCAAAGCCTCGGCTACCACTTTTGTTGGTTTTGATGCATCCTTTATTATTAAGCATTTCGATACATGAATAGCTTTCGTTTCTTCGTTATCATCTTCAGAAAACTGGAGTCTACATATCGGACAAATTGGATTATTTTCGGACACGGGTTGAGTAGTAAGTTGAGGATTGAAAGTCGAGCTGTTTTCTTTCGCTTTGTTTTTATCAGTTTGGCGTTTCACCATTCTTGTACGGCTCAAATTCTTTCTCTTTGTGACGAGTTTTGGTCCTGTGTCGTCGGATGTGTCATCAGGGAAATCGAACACACTTTTATCAGCTATGCTTTTGTCCGACATAGATGATTGATTGTGGTTTTTGGATGGCTGTAGGACGCGCATCTCTCCTCCCTCTCCGTTCCTTCTGTTCAGTCATTTAGTTAGATTTACTTATGAATTCCTTTTTTAGCACTAAAATAAACAAAGAAATGTTCGAGAGTATATGTACATTCGTTCGTTGGAACACAATCAATGAGTTTCTCAAAAACTTCTATCCCGATGAGATTTCAGAGGCTTTTAAGTCACCGGACTAATACCTGTAAATAGGACTTCTTCAAATTTTTCCTGAATATACAATAGAATTGGAACTTATGAAGGCTTATGAAGTTACAAATTCATCCCTCCCACTTGTAAAATAGTACCCAGCAGGCACGGAATGTTGTTTTAACGTCCAAATAACGTTGTTTTAACGTCCAAATAACGTTGTTTTAACGTCCAAATAACGTTGTTTTGAAAGAACATTAAACCTCATGTGTCTGCTGGGTAAGTGATGATTAAATCTTAAATTTAAGTAAAATTTAAAAAACGTATAATATAATTTTGTATAATATGGTCTCTTGTTCTATCTAATCCATAAAAAGACAAAAAACAAAAACAAAAATGCTATAAAATAATTTATCTCGGATAAATAAAATTTTTAAATTTTTGTTAAAAAAACAGCGCGACAAAATTAATTTACAATATTCGACCAAAAGATTTTTTTTTTTTGACAATAAAAATCTTTCTTGGTAATACAGCTTGCGCCAGACACAACATTAAGTTTTAAAATTTATCTCGCATAGAAATGAATGATATAAAAATTTGCTATAAGCATATAAAACCTCCAAAATAAGCAAATTCATTGGTTTCTTCAGCTAAAACCATGGTTAAATAGGCAACCCCTAATTCGATTCACTTTTTTAAATCATGAAGATCATTCTCTAGAATTATGGAGCTTTCTAAAACAGAATTCTATATTTCATTTCAATTTACTTAACAACACCTTCGGATTGAACACCATCATGAAGTTGAACAGAAGAGGCAAAGTCAAAAATGTAATCAAACCCAAAAGAACAACGTATAAATGATTATGCAAACTATAACCGAACATAGGCTAAAAGTTTCTCTTTCTCTTTTCGCTTGTGGTAAAATGCAGTTCAGAGGAATAGTAATTTTTCAACAGAAAACAAGAATCTATAGAAAAAAAATGTAAGAAAATGCTAAAAAGACGCCCAAAAATTGTCTTTTTTTTACCACCACTGTTACGTTTTCCAAGCTTTGAAATTGTGCAGACGAACTAAACCAATTCTTGTACCAGAAGCAAGCCAAGTGTGACTCCCATAATTCATATTCCAAGAAACCTAAAAAGATGGTTGCATCATTACAACTTAAATTAAATTGAGATCACAGCGTCCAGACGATTATTATTGCTAAGTACATGTTTATGTAAAAAGAGCAAATTGTGTAAAAACACGAGGTTTCAAAAGCCAGAAATATAAGAACAATGTTAAAAGAATATTTTCAAAAGCCTTTCAAGGAAGATTTCTTAAGACAATACAATAGCTTGGTAAAAGCTAAATGACTATTTTTTAGTAAAATTCATAACATTTCAAAGCCTGATTTTAGAAAATTAAGAACTATTTAGTTCCCTTTGGTATCGTTTTTGATTCTGAAAAAATAGGTTATACAGGTCATACAGGATAAGTTAATTTCATATCAATTGTTTAGTTGTCTTCTAAAGCAAACCTTTTAACTTTAACTGAATTTTTAAATTCAAGTAGCAGAAAATAATGATGCTTCTTACTTTATGCACAGATCTGGTTTCCAACTCGGGGACATCGTCAACCCGTTTCAAATGACCAAAACAAACGCGAATCAAGTCTTTATCTTTTGGTGAACGATACCGCGTATATTCATACTGAGATGAAAAGGACAGTCGAGAACTTACTTTATAAATAGTTCTAAAAATTTTACTTTCCATTTCATGATTAGTACAACAATAAATAAAACTATATTATCGGATAAAAGTTAGCCGGACAAAACTATTGTTCGGACAAAATTTCAGTCACCTCCAAAAATCTTAGTTACTTAATTTTGTCCGATAAGGTAGCAGCAAATTATTTTTATTCAGGGCAAAACACTAGATGCGAGCGGCCCGCTCGATGAATCAAACCCGTATATATACCGGAAATCGAAAGTCTGAACTGTACACCATCTTAAAAGCACGATGCTGCAAGTTATCCAAAAAATCGAAAACTTACTTTATTAGTATCAACCAACGTATATTTATATTTTTCACAGCAAAGCTTTACATTGTTTTCTTGTTGTTTCTTATAGCTCTCGGACAGGTTGACGTCCAATTCATAACTCTTCTCTCCACAACCTTCAGCTTTCAACTCCAGGGGACCATCTTGATATGAAGATTGTGATTCTTTAATTTCTTCCCGCTCAATATGGTACACCGGCTAAAGGTGACAAAAGCAGGCTCAGATACAGAGGTAGGCTATAACCACTGGAGGAGAGTGCACTAAATATCCTATTACTTTGTATGGAATGAAACTAATTACTCTATTTGAATAAGAAAGCCTACTTCCTATGTCCGGCACTGGAAAGTATGTTGAAAGAGGGTTGGAAACCATGGTAAAGCAATGCCAGGAATGAAAATTAAAAAGTCTTTTAAAACTTCTTGGATTCAGACAGCAATTGTTCAATAATTTGAGAGTTCATCGTACGTGAAACGTAACAAAAGTAAAAAATTAAGTGAAAAATTATACTTCTGTTTTGTTTTGAAGCTTTGGATACTTGGTTCCTTGACTGTCTTGATCCTTACAAACGATGACGTCACCAGCAGTATCACAAGTAGCAATCAAGTCCAAATAATCGTTGTACGAGCAAGACTACAGAAATATAGAAAGTGTGTTCATACGTGTAAAGGCCGTAGAAAAGCTTTGGATACAAAGTAGACCATATGCAACTTTCTTCTAACTGTCGGTTTTTCAAAAAAAATTCTTCAAGTTATAATTCTAAGCGTAGCCATGTACGCAGCTCCATCAGCCTTTTTCAAAATGTCCCACAGTGATTGAATATTTTCGAATATTTCAGTTATTCGAAGTGACTTCATATTCCCGCCCATGGTTTTGCATACCCAACTTTCGCAATAAGTATCCTCAGAGTTGTTCAAAGTAAATTTTTCTCTCTCTCGTTCAAAAAACCGGATAACCGTATATATTGGAAAAGACCTAGAACCGATTACAAATGGCTATCAACTTTCCGATGTGGAGACACAAGGTCCAATTGGACTGTTATAATTATTATCGAAACTATCGGCAACAAAAATCATTTTTACCCAGACGGCAGTCTTGTGTCTTGTGGTTAAGATAGGTCTCCTGTTATCCTCAGCCAAGTTCAATTTGAAATGGTTTTCCAAGACTTGGTAGCGAGCCGATCCCGGCAAAATGTTGAAACATTCATCCTCAGTTACGAAGAGACCCAGCCGTGTTTTGGGCCACACAATATCCAAGAACATTCCTCTTTTGGTAACGAAGAGAGGGTTGTTGGGGTGCTGTATGTGTAAAATCTTGAACGATTTGTCGCAGGATGCTGGCAGAGAAATACATATAATATTAATCAGCTGTATTAGAAATTAAATCTAGAAAAATGATGCTAGTGTAATTCTATTTTTATTCTGTTCTATCTACATCAGATCAGAGATTTTTCGAAAATCGGAAATATATTTTTTATACAACGTGTCATCTTTAAAACACAAATAGTCAAACCTGTTGCGATAACATCTTTGTTGTATGGACACCAATCAATACTTCGCACAGCGTACGAGTGTGGATACATTGCAATAATGGGTAATAGACCTTTGGGAAAAGATTTAGAAAGATTGATTTTGGATTTCATTGCAGATGCGGAGAAAATTTATTGCTTGATTGAAGTTACTTCAGAACAAACAATTGACCAAATCGCCGTATTGGTTACGTCATCTTTCAGGTCAAGAAAGTCTTAACTACTGAAATTTCACTGTCTCTGTATTTTGGGATTTTCATTTTTGTAAATTTTCATAAGTTTTAAAAAGCCCTAAATATAAACGTTCAAGAACTAAAAAGACTTATATTCTCAATAAATTTAAAAGGAGTCTGTTAAATTACGCGCCTTACGCGCCTATCGCCCCGGATTTATAAAACGTAACATTTGTGGCCTGAAAATAAAGTGAAAAACAGACTTTATGAATTAAATTTAAAATTAGAAAGGTATTACGGTGGCCCAATGACGACCATAAGTGGTATCTGGCTCCTTAACTCGCCCATAAGTGGTATCTTGCTTATTAACTCGCCCATAAGTGGTATCTGGCTCCTTAACTCGCCCATAAGTGGTATCTGGCTCCTTAACTCGCTCATAAGTGGTATCTGGCTCCTTAACTCGCCCATAAGTACCTGGCTCCTTAACTCGCCCATAAGTGGTATCTTGCTCATTAACTCGCCCATAAGTGGTATCTGGCTCCTTAACTCGTCCATAAGTGATATCTGGCTCATTAACTCGCCCATAAAGTGGCCGTTTAAGTGGCCCTAACAACATGATATGCCTCAAAATGTGCTTTTCTCGTGCTAATTACACGGGCCAAGAATATATAAGAGCGTAGCTGGATAGAGCGCAACGGGTCTATTAAAGCGATTTCTTTTGTTTTTCTTTTGATTCGGCGGGTCTATGATCTTACCACGCTTTTCGATGTGTGGTGTACAAGATGGCGGTGTACAAGATGGCGGTCGGGCACGCCCGATTATTAAAGATTTAGAAAACGAAAGTAAACGTTTTAACCAAATCTAACCTTGCTACCAACAATATTTTTATAAACAGAGGAGTATTGGTGTCTAAGCTACCTATCTGTTTGGAAGCTAAAAAGGCTGAAAATTTTAATACATCAATAAAAACTTTTTAAAAAATTCACAATTTTTCACAACTTTTGATTATATTTTGCCTAAATTCGAAATCATAGTATATCTCGCGAACAATGTGCGGACTTATTCACGAGGAGGTTCTTTTTTACCGAACACTTTTGGGCCACACTTTTCTGACAATCAAATTTCGACTTTGAAGTAAAAAGTGGAAAAGGTTTTTTGGTATCGACATTCCAAAGAAGGATAAAAAAGAAATGAAAACCTAACAGACGTCAAATGAGAAGGGCACCAAGTTTGAAAAACCTCTAAAAAGGGCGCCATGTTTGGTCTCCCAAGAACTTTTTACCCATCACGCTACTGCAACAACTGACACACATCATCAAAAAGGTCTATTATCAGGTACATTTCTATTTGCTTACCCAGCGTCCATATAATAATCTCCATACTATCTGCCTAAAAGTCTGTTTAGGGGTAGGAAAATGAAAAAGGATTTTTGGGTCTGTTTAGGGGCAGGGGAAGGGTGAATAGTTTTTTCCAAAATAAGACTAAGGGAAGGGTGGGACATTTTTGTTGTGGAATTAAAAATTACCTCTGGGCTCTGCGTGAACGTGAAATGCGATTTTTTTGCAATTGAATACGTGAATTAGGAAAAAAATGCGCGTGAATCCGTGAATTCAAGGTAGACTGGGGGAGCCTCAGTTAAGGAGCCAGATATCACTTATAGGCGAGTTAAGGAGCCAGATACCACTTATGGGCGAGTTAAGGAGCCAGATACCACTTATGGGCGAGTTAAGGGGCCAGATACCACTTATGGACGAGTTTTAATAAGCCAGATACCACTTATGGGCGAGTTAATGAGCAAGAAACCACTTATGGGCGAGTTAATGAGCCAGATACCACTTATGGGCGAGTTATTAAAAATATTAAATGGGAGAAAATGTCGTCATTGGGCCACCGTAAGGTATAATTTTGTGTGAATTAAAAATATATATATATATGTTTCAGGGTACAGAAATCAGGAGTAGAGTGTCTAAGAAAGCGTCACCATTTGAAAGCACAGGACATGAGCTAACTTTCTGAT
>JAUJPO010041600.1:0-18110 GCA_032270745.1 Tiaropsis multicirrata
GCCAAAATTAAATTTCATTACGATTTTCGCTGCTCGCCAAAATTAGTTCTCGCCAAAATAAGTTCCCTTAATGTAAAAGAAGAAACTTTCGCGAAAATAAATTTTCGCGTTTTTCGCGTGTTTTGGTCAAATTCGCGAAAGTTTATTCCGCGAAAGATTCTCATTAAGCTCATTTGCGAAAGTTTATTCTCTTGAAAAAAATTTATTATCACGATTCTTAGGCAGGAAAACAACTTTTTAAAAAATGAAAAAAACACCCACAGGTACTAGTATTTGTCCAAGGAACACGTGTACAAAATTCAAAAAGTTTTGAGCTCTCCAGGCTGCCCCAAAGTTTTGGCCTCGTTTTGGAGAAAGACTCGTCCCCAGGCCCCAAAAATAAAGATTTTTGAAAAAATGAAAAAAACACCCCCAGGTATTTGTCCAAGGAACAAGTGTACAAAATGTCAGACAAATTCGATAAGTTTTGAGCTCTCCAGGCTGCCCCAAAGTTTTAGCCTCGTTTTGGAGAAAACTCGTCCCCAGGCCCAAAAAATAAAGATTTTTGAAAAATGAAAAAAAAAAAACACCAGTATCAAACACCAGTATCTGTCCAAGGAACAAGTGTACCAAATTTCAGACAAATTCGACAAATTCGTTTTGAGCCCTCCAGGCTGCCCCAAAGATTTTGGGACATACACACAGACAGACATTGTCAGATTGTAGCTCAACTGAAGTTGAAAATATCTATTATTACGTAGTCTTTTTTTACGAAAACACCAAATTAACCGGATGTTCGTCATTCAATTGTTAAAAATTGGGAAATTTTCATGCAATAAAGTAGTGGCAATTTTTGGATATCATTAAGGGGGGCCATTAAATATCACTAAATAAAGAAAAGATTTTGGCAGTTAAGAAGTTGCTTGCCAGAAACGGTAGGCATTTTAATGAGTTTTAGAAGTCATTCACAAATATGAAAAAATGAAAGAATGGCAAAATGCCTTTGAGAATTGAAATTAGGTTTCAGAGTTATAAACAGAGCCATAAGTAAGAAACATCCAAAAACAATCATCTATAGATTAGGTAATGGGTTTATGGGATAACCCTCCTATTGAAGTAATATGTACGAAGAAAGAATAATTAAGAAACCTTTTTCTTCTTTTTCTTGTCCTTCTTCTTTTTGCTTTTCTTTTTCTTCTTCTTTTCCACTTGATAGTCACCTGTGTCCGAAGAGCTAGCATCACTTTTATCTTTATCTTTATCTGAGTCCAATATTTGTATAACATAACCTGTCTTGTTTTTCTTTGAAGTCGAAGATTGGCGAGACCGAGAATCTTCTTCCGTGTCTCTTTCACTCGTCGTAGTTGTATAGCGACGCTTTTCTCGGCGTTCCTCTTCACGTTTTCGTAACTGCCGTTGTTCGTCCTCATATTTTTCTCGTTCCATGTCTTTTCGTATTTGTCGCTCTTTCTCAAGTTTTCGTTCTAGTCTCTCTTTATCTTTCAACGCTTGTCTTTCGCGCTCCAACATTTCCTCCTTCTCCTTCTGAAGCTTATACATTCGTTTCTTTTCTCGCAATTCACGTTCGTAATCCTTTTCACGCCTTCGCGTTTCATCTTCCTCTTTTCGTCTTCGTTCACGTTCTCGCTCCTTGTCTCGTTCGCGACTTTCCTCCCTTTCACGAGAGCGACGACTTTCAACTTTTCTCGATGAACGTGACGAAGAATCAGCCTTCACAACACGCCGGCTCGTTCGTTCGTCAGCCGAATCACTGTCTCCTTCATCCGAAAGATCTGATCTCTTCCTGCGATCCTTTGCAACGCTCACTTTAGTTCGAACGTCGGAGGAGGAGGAGTGTCGTTCGTCACTTTCTTTCAAATGTTTTTTACTGGCGTCACTAATGGATTTCAATTTCGCATCACCAGGCTTATAAAAGTTCTGATCAGGTCGTTTCTTTTCACCTAATAAATCCTTCTCTTTCGATTTACGAATTGTCTCCGATTTATCACTTTCTTCTGCAGATTTCGCTGAGGCGGCCGATTTTCTTCGCTCAAGGACTTTCTCTTTTGCTTTCTTTTTCAACAACAAGTATTTCTTTTCCATTTTACGTTTCTTCTCCTCCTTGGAGTCGTTAGCGCCCTCTAGTAATTGCTTTTTCTCGGCCTCCTTCTTAGCTTGCACTTCAGCCAACAGTTGTTTGGCCTTAGCCGCACTTTTGTCAGCCATTCGTTTCTTCAAAAGTTCTTTCTTTTTATCTGGGGTCATTTTCACGACAGCCTTCGCAGTACCGACAGTCCGTTTCACTTGAGTCTTTTCAATATTTTCTAGTTTCACTTTTTTAACTGAGGGCGATTCTTTCTTGATGACCGATTCCGTCGTCGTTGCGTCTCCGTCTCCTACATTTTGTGTAATTGTTTCCGAAATTATCTGTCCGTCTCTCTTGCGCTTGATAACACGTGTTACTTTCTTTTTAACGACAATTTTCGTTTTTCGTTTCGGTTTTACTTCAGTCATTTCCTTTTGTTGCGTTTCCACGACAGGCTCTTCTGGCTGCTTACCGTTCGTTTTTTGCTCAACGTCGGCTCCGTTTTGATGCTCTGATGAGGGGCTGTTTTCCTCCGTCTCCATTTTCTCGACGGCTTCCTTTCCCTTCTCTTCGGGTTCGCCTTCAGGAGCAGTTTTATTCGAGTTCGCTTCAGGTGACTTCTCATCATGAGTGTCTGCACTTGGTTGTTGAGTATCTTCAGGTGAAGGCGTTCGATTTTCATCTTCTTCTCCCTGTTTAGTGTTTTCTTGTTTCTGCTGAGTCCTCGTTTTCCCTAATTTCCGTAATTCCTCATCAAACTCCATTTCGTTGTCAAAATCAAATTCATCCACTTCACGCTTAATCCGATCAGGGATACGTCGTTTCCCTTTCTTGTCACCCAACATTCCACGAGAACGTTGCTTAGACGAGGACGTATCAGGTTGACTGTCTTGTGAGGAGTCACGGTGACGGCGTTTCATTTTGTCTTTCTTACGTTTTGACGAAGACTTTCGTTCTTGGCTCGAATCGTCGGCTGGTGAATCGTAACGTTTTTTTTCGTCGCTGGGTGATATACTACGGTAGCGTCTCCTACGCCCACGCTTATCGTTAGGGCTACGTGGTGAACGGCTACGATTACGCACAGGTCTAAGAAGAAAATGATAATTTTTCACAATTTCGAACGTTTTGAATCGACAGATCCTGCACTATTGTTTTCTCAAAGGTAACGGATCGAGTGTGAATTGAACCACTTGAGCGGTTTTAAATTGCTTTTAATTTAATCTTGTTACCTTAAAGAAAAGAAATTTTCACAGAATTAAATTTTGCACTTTTGGGTGTCAACTGCGAAATTAAATGGCACAAAATTAGATTTTTTTTCTCTCTATTTTTATTATTATTTTCAGCTAGTTGTACCATTTTAATGCCAAAACTCTAATATTTTGTTGCAAATTAGGTATTTTTATGTGTGAATATAGAGCGAATAACCACACTAGAAAATCATTTTCCAGCAAAAAAATCCTATTTCACTGACCAAATTCTGCAAAAAAATTGTAATGGCCTCAACTGCCTCAATTTTCAAGGTCTGAACCGCAAAATTAAATGCCACAAAAATTTCTTCCCTTAAGGTATGTGATCCAGCCCAAGTTAGCATACATTGAAAAAGAGAAAGCCAGTTTAAATTTTTTTTCTGTAATTATCATTACCTTTTTTTCAAGAACAACGCGATTTTCAGGCTAAACCTAAATGTTTTGCCCATTTCAAGAAATTAATGAAACAACCACTAACAAACAAAAACACTTACCTATTCTTAAGTTGCATTTTCCACTTATAAAAATCTTCTTCAGACAGAAGGTTTTGTTTGTGTGCTAATTCAGCTGCTGAGTGTTTCATTGGATTGTGAGGTTGTTGTTGTGCAACACGCTGTGGTGGATGATTGTATATGGGGCGATTCAGTGTACTCAAGTCAATACCAGGTTGTTGTAGGCTGTGGGCAGCGTTAATGGTTGGTGGTTGAGCAATTTGAATAGGGTTGGCCAATGTTGGTGCGGCTGCAATGAATCGAGGTGCTGCAACAGGGACAAGTCTTTGACGAACAAGTTGTGCTCCAGGTTGAAAAGGCCATCTAAATAAAAGGAGAGAAAATAGTTACGGACATATTCCATTACTTTAATGTATAAACAGGTACAAACAGTAACTAATGAAGCAATTCAAATGTGAAGCAAAAAGACTGAAAGAAATACTTACTGCACAATTCTGGGAGGTTGTTGGACAATAGTGGGTTGTGCTGTAATTATAGGTGCAAAACCTGGACGTGATGTGCCTTGAACATTTGTGTAGATAGCTAAAGAAAGAAATCATTTTGTAACGGTAACGAGCATTTATGTTTAACTGTTTGTTACTAAAAAAATAGATAGATGATTTTACTCTAGGCACTCAGTCCCGTTTTTAACAATAGACCTCCTTGGACAAAGGTCAATTTTTTTCACACCAAGAATAGTAGCAATAGTTTGGGCCAAAAATTCTCAAGATATGAACCACTTTTGTTTTCTCATTCGCCGAAACTACCAGGCTACGTCAAAGTTTGCATATATCTAATTTCCTAATTATCCAAAAGCCCTGAAAATTTGCAGCACTTAGGGATGTATAAAAAAACATTAAAAACACAAACTTCAAAAATATTCAACCTCGACAAAATCCATAAAGAAAATCAAAATTTCTTTTCGGCGCAACTTTCTTGACTTTAAGAAAATATTTTACACCAAATTTAGACATATTATATATCGATCGATCAGAAATTTTATACTGATCAATTTCGAGATATAAAGTTTTGTTTGAAAATTTTCCTGTCACAAGATATGAACCACTTTTGTTTTCTTACTTCGCCGGGACTTATGCTACAAGACAGTGCTGTTACGACCACTATGGACTTTAGAGCACCTCTATCTATTTAATAATCATTGTTTTTCAATTTTGGTGGTACAAGCTTTTACTCAGTAGGAGTTTCAGGCCATCTTTTTGCGATTATCAACCTTTAAATTCACTTAAAAACCCATACAATCTTTAACATATCGGATATAAGTCCATTTTATAAGTCTCCTTTGGGTCTATTTTATGTAATAAAAATTTCGCTTCAGTCTGTTTATTCGGCTCAAAAATATAAAAACCTGCCTTAAAATTTCGGAAATTGTGTTAAAAAGAATTTTGTTGAGGTTGAACATTTTCGAAGTTTGCATATTTTCAATATTTCTTATGCATACTAAAAGTGCTGTAAATTTTCAGAGCTTTTGGATATGGCTTTAGGAAATTAGAAGTATGCAAACTTTGACGCAGCCTGGTAGTTTCGGCAAATAAGAAAACGAAAGTGATCTATATCTTGAGATAGGAAAATTTTTAGCCCAAACTTTATAACTTGAAATTGATCAGTATAAAATTTCCGATCGATCGATATATAATATGACAATTCTTGGTGTGAAGAAAGTTTGACCTTTCCCTAGGGGATTGTCCAAGGAGGTATATTGTTAAAAACCCACCATTATGGACGTATGCAGGTGATTCAATTAACGGCTCCAACTTTTTCTGACTCTCTAAGGTATATACTTTCATAATCAGAAGTCAAACCGACTATACACAGACTTTTCAACAGGACTTAACTGAGCCCCTAGAGTATTTGGCAAGAGTGGAAGAATAATAACACATAGTAAACATAACATAATGAAGGTATAGTTTGTTGACATGTGACTTGGGTACTTTTGAAGGGATGAAAATATAGAAATTCAACATAGATGACATGAAATGATTTTGGAAACAGACTAAAATCTATGTGGGGCTGTTAGGACAACAAAATATCCAATGAAATACCTGGGCCAGCTGAACCAGGGAAATGAGTTGCAGATGAATTAATATGATGGACTGAAGCAGGTAGCGATTGCATTGGTACTGCAGTTGCTGGAAGAGCAACCTAGAGGAAAAATCACAAAAGGTTGATCACGATTGTCTGTTGATAACAATTGCCCAAATGGCTTCTGTTGACTCTTTAAGGTTGGTCAAAATAATATCTTTTTGTCACACTAAATTAAGAATTTTAACGGGACACCTCCTTGTCAACAGCTCTGCACTTAAAGATTTAAAAGTATAAACACAAAGTTTTCAAACATTAGCCTTTTGAAAAACCAAAGGACAAGGGTGCATTTTAATCAGAGAAACTTTTGCGACAACGCAAATTTTTGCGAATGAAGGAATTATTTGATATAATTTAAAAAAATCAGAACTTACACTTGTAGCTGGAAGCGCAGTTGATGCTGCAGCAGTGAACGAGCTTTGTTCAACAGTGGGTTGCTCAACCTTTATTGAGTGTTGAGGTGAATCTGTTATGCTGCCAACGGCTTCATTTGCAACAGCAGGGGAAGGAACGTTGAGGTGGGCAGTTCCATTTGTAGCTTCTGATGAGGGAACTTCACTTGCTGGAGCTGACGAGTCAACAAGTTCTTCTTTTATGGAGACTGTAGGACCATTAGATTGGCTGAATACAAAATAATACTAGGTTCAAACAACAGTGCCTGTCAAAAAAGCCACCTGGCACATAACTGACATTTTTAGAACAGACAATTGGAATCAGATGATTTGAAGATAAGATGTACAGGGAGATAAAACATACAGCCTAAGGTGAGAAAAATTAATTTATGTTCTACAGGCAGATCATCAGTTTTAATATGGAATAATCTTTTTTAATGGTAACAGGGAAAATTTGATCATTTTATTTTTTAGTTTCTTTGTGAAGTCTACAGTCTGGCCTGTAGAACAACAAATTAAATTTATCTTGCCTAATAACTTATTATTAATAAGATATTAAAATAGAATACATAATTCTTGATCAGAAATAATTTTACAGTCTTCATTACAAATACTGTAAATGAAGAAAACAGACCTGTTTAATTGAGGAGCATTGTTAAGTTGTTGATTTGTTGATTTCATTTCAGCTGGCTTTTGGTTTCTGAAGTTACTGACACTCTAAAAAGGGAGAATCAAGAATGACGATGAAGAGTTTATTAATATCAGCTTTCATGTTTCAACCCACATTCTGTCGAGTCATGCCTAGCGTAATCTAAATTTTGCATTTAAATACTTCTCAATACCTCTGAAATGATTCAGACTTTTAAGGAAAACTTCAAGGAAAATGATTTGATCAAAAATGCATGGAATACTTATCAACACCTTGCAAAAGATTATTCCAAAATTTGAAAAATTATGATAAATTGGCCTGTTTGTTAACCTTGATAACAAATGACCTACTGTTCTTAGTGATCTGTTGCCAATAAGGTTATCAGGAGAGGTTGTTTCGCCACACATGCAAACCAAATCATTTTCTACAAGATACGTTCTGATACCTGCACAAGATGAATGATAAAATTGAGACAGTGTAATAAAATAGGTGGATTAGACTTTTAAGAGCTATAATTCAAATAGTGGTGATTTGGCTTAGGCGAATTAATTTAAGTGTGGATTTTTTTGCAAATTAATTATACAAATTATATTTGCTTGTTTTTCATCTAAATTCTCTCCCTTTCCAAAGGCTTCTGGAAGGGCTTCAAATTCTGCAAAAGTGGCAACATTAATGAAATTTGCATAAACTCATAGGTGAAACAAATCTTATTTGGTGTTCTACAGGCACATTGTCCAAAATATATGGTTCAGTAAAAGCACTTCAAAAGTATTTGCAAATTTTTATTCTAGTCAAAAATATAGCCTATTCGTGCTTTCCCTTCTTTGTGTTGATGATGTTAATTTTCAACCACCTAGATAACAAAGTGGTCCATTGCTTATTAAGATTTTCCTAAGTTTAATAAGTGAATAAACTTTAGCTTTTTTAAGTTACCACATTATATTTATAGTGGTGGAAAAAAAATTGTAAATTCATCTCACCTCAAGGTACAATTTTTTTTATTTTGTTAAAAAACAGCATTTGAACAATAGTGTTTTACAAACTTTCTGCAGAAAAATTTAAGAACAAAACCTTTAAATTCCTTGGTAGTGTTTTATTTTTGTTGTTAATTTGACAAATCTTGGCTTAAGTATACACAATCAAAATGATTTAAATAAAAGACTAAAGTAAAACAATAACTCACATTCATCACAAAAACTAACACCGCAACAGGGCGTAACAACTGCATCTTTGAATAATTGTTTACATAAAGAACATTGTAGATCACTTGGAACTTTTGTCTGATCAACGATTTCACTGGAAACGGCTGGTGTGAAGTTTGTATTGCCTTGTATTGATCGATAACTATCTAAAATCTCTTGCCTGAAATGGGAAAAGTAACTCTTTGCATCCAATCAAGGTTTCATTTCAATTTTCAAGGTTGATTTGTGGATTAACAACAGAAACTTGTTTGCAAGGAAGTCTGAATAATGCAAAGATTTTTTATTTTAATAAAAACAGGACCTAGCCTAGCATATAATATCAATCTTAAAAAAAGCAATGAAAAAAAACAAAACCAACATAAACTAAAAATAAAAGTAAAAAATAACAAGGTTTTGACTTACTCTTGTTTCATTTTCATCATATAATATTCTCTTGGTATACCAGAAGGAGCACGAGCAAACTGTTGTTTATTGTATCTGGCATCCTATAATAAATAGAAAAAATATATATTTAGTCCCAAAAAATGACATGCCACATGAATTTTTTTTAATGAGAACGGTAGATGAAGGAACTGTTTAAATTAGAAGAAAACAGCTTACCCCTTGTGTGGGACATTGTCGTACAAAATGTCCTTTTCCTCCACATCTGTAACAAACATAGTTGGGAGGTGCTTTCAAAGACTTTTGAAACCTGAAGTAAATAAACATTTCTTATCAAATCAAAGTAGATTAGTGAACAACAGAAATTACTACCAAAAAAGGTAATAGTGACTTTATCTTTGTCTGTGAAAAGAAAGGTTTGCAATTTCGTATTTCAGACACGCTAATTTTGTGACTTGTCTTTTTAGGGGGGAGGGGGGAGGGGGAAAGGGATATTCAAAATCTAAAATCCAAATTATGCTTCAAGGAAATTCACAAATGACATTTGATTATTAAAAAACCACAAAAATTGTTAAACAAAATTAACAGTGTTACATTTTAATCTAATTCGTTTTATAAAGTCAATATGAAAAGATTTCTTTCAAAAACACTTTGGTTCTTACTGAGTGTGATCAAATCCAGAATTTGGATTTATTTGCTGCATCATTACTGCTTTGATTTTGTCGTCTTCGGAAGCCTTTGCATCAGCTATGTTTGCGTTCTAAATATTCAAACAGAATTTTCAGGGTAATTTGAAGAAAATTACTTTTGACTTTAAAGACTTCATTTTGAGTGAAGGAGATTAGGGAAAAATAGAACAACACTTTAAATAAATTTGAATGTAAAAAAAGCTTTGCTTCCTTCAAATTTAATGTAATACATCCTTGCATTTTGATGGAGAGTTAGAACCTAAAATATCTGTTCAAACTTCATGGTAGGGATTATCAAAAATATACCACTAGGAGTGAAGCCAAATTCAGGATGTTATCTTCCCAGGGAAAGAATTGTTAAAACAGTCCCTTAAAATTTATCAAAAAATTGTAAAACCTAATTTGAATGTTGATTCAAATCAACTTCTTTCCCTGGGATATACTTAAAACTTACCGTGGAAAGCTTGGCTAAAGCCATTTCGGTCAGCTCTGCTTCTTCCTATGTAACAATAACACAGAATTTAATAACAGTTTCAAAAAAAAAATTGGAATTTTTGTTGCGCTTCTGACTTGCTGCTGACTTCAAACTGATGACTGACAATAATTTACCAGTGAAAACTTGAAACATTTTCTCAGAACCAATTTGAAACTACTTAAGGCAGAAAGCAATAAAGTGCAAGAAATCACCATCTAAGTGTAGCAGCTCATGTTTAGGTTAGGTTTCATCTACTAAAATTCTCTTGCAAATTCCTTTGCAAAAATCTAAAGTTTTCTTGCATTTAAATTTTTCCCCCACAAAATCTGTCTATCCAACAAGCTCCCATAAAATGTAGTATAACTCATTTTAAATTAATTTTACCATCATAATAATATTAAAAATTTAAATAATTTATCACACAATATCATACACTGTCTAACCTAACAACTGTCAATTATTTTTTTCAGTTTAAAAAGTTTTTAAGTAAATGACCTGACCCCTAAGTTGAGACAAATTCAATTTGTTGTTCCACAGACCCGACCAACCCTGTTTTTGTTTCAAACGAAGACATATGAATGTAGATTTTCTTTTTTACACAACGTCTTTTAAATAGCTAAAGAGCCTGAAAATTCATCCCTACAAGAGTATTTGGAAATTATATTGCATTTATCAAAGAAGATAAATATAGATGAATGGTTTTCATTGCAATATCCTTATTTTGACGATATACCGGCAAATATCTTACTGACAATCTCAATTTAGAACAGCAAAACGAATTTGTCTTGCCTTAGGGAAAAAAGTAGTGGCGTAATGTAAGCTCGTTGGTATACCCAAACACAGCCCTGCCAATACATCCTAGATAAAAGCAATGGGCAGCAGCATCCTATAACTGGATACTCTTTGGGCCTAGAATAAAGCAAAACTAATGATGTCTAATACAAGTATTTAAAAGCTTTTCTTGGATACGCACTCCAGTGAATTTCTTAAAAACACAACAGTAAAGAATACACCAGGTATTTTATTATGATGCCCAGAAGTCTTGAGGCCATCCTAAAAGTAAATTGTTGTTTCCAGTCCGCGATTGGGTGAACATTTGTTTACGAGAAAACTAGTCAGTGTCAAAAAAAAGTTTTTTTGGACTGTAAAAATCTGACAATCACGCTTAATTTCAACAAAAATCTTAAGTTATTTGCATCAGATTCCAAAGATAATTGATCAAGACTGATTTAACTTGAGAAACTTAATAATACAATTAGGCTTCAAAAAAGTTTAAATTACAAGCAGTAGCAAATTAAAATTTTACAAAGAAAAAACAATTTCCCAACTGACAAACATTGGGATACAAATTTGGGCTAGAAGAAATTTTCTAAATCCACCAAAGTAAGTTCCCACCAAAATTAATTTTTTTCCATCATCTGCCAAATTAATTTTTTTCGAAAGTTTACACCCTTTAAGGTGTTTTTTGCTGTTTTAATGTAATTTTAAGGAAAGATTTTCTTATCAGATCCGCCAATTTCTTTTTGCCATCCGCCAAATTTAGTTCCCACCAAATCCACCATATTTTCTCCCTGCCAAAATTTGTTACCTAAAGGCAGTGGACAACATTATACTGATCTGCAGACTGGAAACATACAATTTTGTTAGGGATGGCCTGATTTTTCTGTGATTGGGTAAGAATTCTCAACATTTGGCAAAAATATTTTCAGAATTTATATCCCAGGACCTTTGTTGAAGTGACTACTGACTACTGACTGATGTAAAGTTGAAAATATCTAAAAGAAGAACAAAGTTATGTGCTGGCACTTTTACCAGGTATAAAATGAAATAAAATTTCTTTCTTTTTTAATAAAATTTATCCAATGCACATAAATAAGAATCCTATCCTTATCATAGGAAATAACAATATAATAAATAACACGCCACTCACTAGAATAAATTTTGGTCAGGGGGTATGGGTAATCTTTAAACTGATGAATTTGTTATTGATAAAAACAAAATCAACACTTATCAGATTTTGAGAATTAGTAAATTTCAAAAGAATCCAATGAAAAGAAAAGAGAAAAAACTGTCCCATAACCTCACAGGGGATTATTTGAGATCTTAAAAAGGAAATAAACAATGCAATTAAAAGAATTTGCGCTTTGAGACGAAATGATGGCACCAGGATGTTGCGTAAACTTGAATTCACTGAACAATATCGGTGTTGAAGATCTACCTTGGTCAAACCAGTTTCGTCTGTCCTAAAAACACACAAAAACAAAAAAATTAACATACAAACTACACAGGTTTGTGAAAAGGAAAGTTCCAGTAATGCTAATCTAGGTGAAACACCAGTTGAATACACTACTGGGATGTTTTCACTCAAACCTCAATTTCTTCTTGTATATTGGTTAGACGCTATCCTTAGATGCAACTAGACAGACAGTTTGATCAACAATTGAAAAGGTGTAGAAACAAACAATAATCTTACAACTTTTCTGTCAAAAATAAAGTTTATTCTTTAAATGCGACTCCTCAAGCGAATTGAAGTACATAAAATTGGACCGGTCACAAACCGGCCGAATATAAATTTGATCGGCCTTTAGTTTGTTTGAGATCGGCCAAGAGTTTTTTGTTTTTGTTTTTTTGACTGGTCACAATCGGCCTTTGATTGAGTTTGGACCGGTCTATTACTTTGCCGGCAAACGACAGAATCTACAAAATAAGAAATATTTTCACTGTTTCAAGAAACACGAAAAATGTAGACATATTTATTACGAAAGAAAAAAACGTTCGAATGACACAATAAACATTCGATTTATGCAACATATATTCGAATTGAGTTATAAAAGCATTTGATTTTCTTTCTTTCGAGAGTTCCATTATTCAAAACAAAACAAACAAAAATAATCATAGATCTTCACCGTGACGGAAGCAAACAAGAATAAAATGGTTTATTATTTTGTTTAGCATTTTTTTATCAAGTAATGATAATGAATAGTTTGAGGTATATGAAAAGCCACAAGATTAATTTAACAGGAACGATATTTTTTATTGGAAAGATAGCTTAACTTAACAGATAGCAGAATTGATTACTTTTGATGTCAGACATGGAACACCCATTTCTCTATGTCCCAGTGGATACCATTGTTTTTCAGTTAGTTAATTTAAATTTATATTATATATGTTCTTTTGTCATATTTTTAGTGGAATGGCTTTTAGTTTTTTATTGGGGTTAAGTAAACATTTATTTTTAACCCCCTACAGCCACATCGATGACAATGGGGATGGGGGTAGTCCTGCACACTGGAAAATAGGATCAAATAACTGTCTCAGGTCAAAAGTTAGCATAGTGTTAAATCGTCCCTATTGGAAAATCGCCAGTAAAGACAAATAAATTTTGAGATATCACCCACTTCATTGCCTGACTCATGTGTCATCGTCATCAATTTTTTTTAAAGAACAATATAAATTGAGGAAAAAATCCATTTTTATTTCCCCATTAGGTTTTATTTCTCTTTATTTATCCCTCCTGAAGATTTTGATCGGATCACTGAGACAGGGCTATATTTTATGTTACCAGTAGTGGGGAACTGAAACAGGGGTGTCCAGGAAAAACAATCTTCAATTGGGTAACCAATCAAGTAAAAATATGCGATTCCAAGCAACCCAGCAGGCACAGAACGTTGTTCTAACCTCAAAACAATGTTGAAAAATGTTGAAACAACGTTCTGTGTCTGCTGGGAAGCCAGTGATTAACGAAGGAAATAAATTTATACAAATGGCGTTGGGCTTGTTCACAACTTTGTCTTCAAGCAGCTTAGTGTTCTGCTTTGGTTGGCTATTTGTTATTGAATTGTGTTTACATCTTTTGAGAACGAGATGAAAAATAAGCGGGCAACCGGATGAGAATAAGAAACGGACCAGAAAGCCGTTTGATCGGCTGATCGGCCGGTCTGGCCACTTTAAACATGGCTGATTTATGGACCGGTTCGTTATTGGCCCTATCAATAATCGTAACGGCCGGAACAGTCATATGGCTGGTCCAAAAGCGGCTAAAACGAGACCGGTGCAAGACCGGTCTAATTTTTATGTACTCCAAATTGCTTGGGGCATCACAAATTTGGTACGATGATTATTTTTGATGGAATATCATCATGGAAGAAATTACCTTCTAGTCTTGTCTAAGGGTCAGGGTCCAGTAAAAAAAAAACTTTGTCCAGACACTGTCTGGCTTTTCAAGAATATGGCATGATAATGAAAAATACTACAAAAAACTTACACATCTTCAAGTCTTTGAAATGGTACACGTCGAACCACTACGGAGGAATTCTTCTGAACCATACTTTCATCTGTGTTGTACACTGTAAATTGAAAAATACACTATTTAAAATGTTAGCAAAGAAGTCAAAATAAGTTCGCAATCAATATGTTTCATAAGTTTTTAAATCCTATAATGAGGACAAAAATTATATACCCGGTGACTCAAAAAAAACTTTGCAAGTTTGGCGATTTCTTGGGGCTGAAAGAAATTCTAATTAAAAAGATCATAACTTATGAATCCAATTTTAAAAGTTGTACCTCAAAATTTAAGTTAGAACCTCCTCTATAACTTGTAAGAAAATTTGAGTTTGTTGCATAATTTTTAGGGCTCCAATACACTGTAAAACGTGCGAAGACACCCATAAATATAAATATACATAAAGCTCTTTCACAAACAACCATTGATTGTCCTGTATATTTAGTTTACACTAGAGCTAATTTATCTGTTTTCATTTTGAAACATCGCTTTGAAGCAATTTTTACAGAATAATTTTGGTTTTCCGTTTTGCTACGTTTTGTAGTGGTTTTAATAGTTATTTATAAATTCTGCCTATAGCAAAATTTATTGATCACATGAGAAAAACAAACAAATAAATTCAATAGGCCAAATGAAAGTTACTAAAAGTAATATTAAAAGGTGTTTACACGTGAGAGGAAAAACGTTAAAACTGTTTTCTTAACAAAACAAATGAACTTTATTTACATTACATTGCGTTTTTCAATTTAATACTTTTTTGACGCGTTTTGACCACAAAACGATAAATTATTTTGCCAGTTTATCATTTTATCACTTTTCTGTTCTATTCAATGAAAACGGATAAATAAGCTCTAGTGTATTACTAAGTATTACACAACCCTTGAAGTCCATTAAGAAATTAAAAAATGTATGATTATATAATACAATAAACTAATTCTTTGGTAAAAAATATATTATAAAAAAACAGCATGCTGCAAGAGATGGAACCAATCAAGTCAGCTGAAGAAACACTTTTTAGTTCAAATACAACCACCTCCAACAAGCATCCATTCTAATAGAAAGAATAATTTTTGTAAAAAAATTGTTTGCAAAAAAGATATCAGTATAAAAAATATTGCCACTTTTAGTATAAGGTGAGTTCTAAATTTTGATCCAAAGCTATACAGAGACTGCCAAAATAGTGAGACCATTAAAAAAATAACAAAATTAGTATTATTTCTAAAACTATTCTACGATATTGCTTGCATTCAGGGGACTGAAACTGGAGTATCAAATCTGGAATCTTGTGAGAGGATAATCCTCGAGAATAATCCTAAAACTCAGTGTCATGAATTTGGTGTGAGTATCATGCTTAGCTCTGACGCCATACTTCCAGTTGGCAGCAGGGGTATGTTAAAAAATTGATACTTGCAGATTGGCAGTTTTTCCAGCCCTAAATAGTTACTCTTTTCAAGCATTTTTAGCCTGATTCCTGTAAATTACTATTTTTCCAGCTTTTCCAGCCTGGGTGGCCACCCAGGGTTTTTAAAGTGCACTTGTTAATGAAGGATAATCTTAACAATTATGTTGGAATCTTTTTTATATCATCATACGCTCCTATCGGAAGAGCAAAACAAGACCCTTGAATGGTGTATCAGCAGGAAATGTCCAATGTCCAATGTAAGGTGCATTGCAAACTCCAGCGTTGGGACCTCTTCAAACCAAGAGGAAATAAAGCCTGTCGGAAAGTATCGATTCTCATATCTAATTGGTACGACTCGTAAGACACAGAAGTACGGAAGCAGCCGCCAAGGCGACCTTTTTTCTCTCGATGTGTTCTTGGCCCATCCCTCTCCTAGCAAATCAGAACACATCTCTCGTGCAAAATATTTGAAAATAATTTTATGTATGTACATGTGATAGAGGACAATCTGGTATATCGTTTAGAATATAGGTGGAACTCAATAACCTTACTTTGTTAACAACCAATTTTCACGAAAAGGAGCTACGCCACATGTTTCAACTAAAAGTCTAAGCAACAATATCAAATAAACCACTTTCTTGCAAAAAGAATGTTTCATATCGAATTACAATGTAGGATATGTTAACCCTTTATGGACACTGACCATCATGCAGTAATATGTAATATCAGACTGTTACCCTGATTAAGTAAATCATTGTCACCTCACCAATGTATCATCAGACTTGACGACTCAGTGTTACATACTGATAACTCCAATACGTTCTGCAGAAAGGTATGTGATCATTTTATGCAAATGAAAGAAGAACTCAAAGAGACTCAGAAAAAACACCAATAATGATAAAAGCCATCGTACATAGATAAAAGATTGTCCAAAATTCTCAAATCAATGATCATAGATTTCTGGGAAAATGACTTGTCACCAGAGCAGTGGTACTGATTGTAACCCCAAAGCGATTAGGGTTCCATTCACCTTTGATGATTTAGAATACGCCGATGATACAACTGTTTTATTCAAATCCCAAAAAGTCTTGAGCACCTAATTTAATAAATCATTTTTCAAGGTTTGGAATGGAGGTCCATCACCCAGAGAAGCCCACAAAGACTGGAGTGGTTTTTCTCTATGCCCCTTCGTCAATGTACGACATGCAACAACTAGAACCTTGATAATGTCCTATAATGTCCTGCTTAACGGTAATCCTACTCAAGATGACAAGGACGATTGTGACATTGTTGCTAGAATCAATAAAGCAGGGAGTGCTTTTGAAGCTCTGCAGAAATGTATATTTGGAAATTGACCAATGAGTAACATGGCTAAGAAAGCTGTGTAACCGAAATTGTTTGAAGCGTTACATATATTTCACAACTATTGTTTGCGAGCAATGTGCAATGCCACAATGTTAAATGTTTTTGAACAGCACATTACAGCAAATGTGCAATTGATGCATGTGTATGTAAACAACAATTCCATTGGCGGATTGGTCACGTCTCTCGTACAGATTTTGATAGACTCCACAGAAAAACGTATTCATTTAAAAATATTATAAGTACACAATTTATGTCATGAACTTTTTAATATTTCTTAAATTCCATTGCTAATCAACCAATTTATAAAAAATATTTAACCTTTAACTTTCCTGAATTATAATTAACTAACATTATATTGTCAACCGGGGCTACATGGGATCCTCCAATCAAAATTGGGATTACCAAATATCTGGTCTTCTTTTCTGAAAAGCAGTTTGTTTTGATGATTTCATTAAGCTCAATCACACTTCAAATTCAAAACAAGAGTGGACAAAATTCAAAGTTGTAAATTTTTTACATGAACTCATTATCGTCATTTTGTTTTGTCTTCTTGATCCCTCGAGATCAGTGAAATAAAAGCATGCTAATTAGATTTAAAAAATCACCAGGTGCCGAAACAACGCACTTGCTTAGCTTTGCGACAGCATTTTTAATCCCTTGGATTTTGCCTTTTTCTCAAATTTTGTTTGACTGGTATACTTGGTGCAAACTAGAGCGTCATTGAATTCTACTTTGGTTTTCAAACATCAACATTCACAAGATCTTGCAAGTTCAGCAAAATGGCATCTGTTCTGGCATTCCATGTTTGACTGGAGGATCCCATATACATATAGCCCCAATTGACAGTACCATTGATGAGAGCCATACTTCATTTCTTTGAGTAACACTTCACTGTGTATCTTACCGAGCCTGCAAGTTCTTGAAAATGTATACAATTTACAAGCAAAACCAACATACCAAGAGAGCTCAACCAATTTAACCAAAATAAAGGAAGCAAGGATTGTACACAAATCAAATACCTGATTTTTAGAGGAAAGTAGGTGAGCAAAATATTACCCGGAAAATTAAAGGTAGCCCTCATTGATGGTAGATAGTCTGATAACTGTCACTCTTATTAAAAAAATTATTGCTTTTGTTGACAAACTCTTCATTGCACTAGAAAAGATAAAAATGCAACTAGTAGAAGTTTGAAAACTTTCTTATATTTGTGTTTAGAACCAAATACCACTATCAGAGAGTAGTACCACCAGGTTGGGCTTATCTTGACCACTGGTAATTACTGTCAAAAAATTTGCCTTCGACAAAGTTGAGCATAGAAAACTTTGTCTCAAACTAGAACACTACGGAATCAAGGGTCAATGTCTTGACTG
>JAUJPO010041611.1:0-18107 GCA_032270745.1 Tiaropsis multicirrata
CCCCCCCCCCCCCCCTTATTTCTTTTACCATTTTCAATCAAGGTGTAAATTAGGCTTAATGCTTCACAATTGAATTGTCGAATGTTTTTTCCAAAAAATTGTTTGAAAGAATGTTTTTTAGGCAAAAACATATTGTGCAAGAAAACAATCATAGTGTATACCATGTTTTACGAATTTAAAATTTTTCTACACCTCCATTTCGCTACTGTTTTCGGACCCCCCTATTATTCGGGTCCTTAGTGCACGTTTCTAAAGGCTGTGGTCCGGGTGGCAAATGAGACGTAAAGAATTCTATTCAGGGTATTCATCTTTTAATAGAAACATTTATGTTAAGGAGAGTTTGTTTCATGAGAATATTTGCTTTTGTTTCGTTTAGAAATTTCAGTCAATCATGGAAAGTGAGTGAAAAGAAAGCTATAAATGGCATTTCAGATGTGCTGCATAGGGATTTATGTTGTTATTTAGTTCAGTAAATACAAGACGCCTTTTTAACGCCTTTTCAACGCCTTTTTAACGCCTTTTCAACGTTGAAAAAACATCTTACGTCTGCTGGGTAGGGGTTGGTGTTCAGCCAGATTTGTCGTCCCAATAAGCATCAAATTTAGATTACACATGAATAACAGTTGGGAACTTAAATTTTGTTGCTCTGAAGTAAATTGAGATAAGTAACGGCTAGAGCCCCCTGGCGGTATTAGTCGAAGAGTTGCTTGTTGATAGAAGTTAGTCGGCTCTAGTAGACGTTTAAAAGCTTAGGAAAAGCAAATGATTTGGGAGAAGGGAAACGACAGTCTAGATTGGGCTTTTCAAGAAAAAATCCGTACACCCTGTTGAGGATGTCGATTTTTCTTAATACCTCCCCCCTGGATATCCTTGGTCTTCAACCCTCAATATCTTAGGATATTGAAAATTTCAAACCCCTTTGGAAATCCTATATTCTCAACAGGAGAGACGGATTCTTTTTGGGGGCCATTTATTGACCAAATCAACTTTTGAACACATCGTCTCACCTCTACATTTGTTCATTTGTTTTTTTTTGCAGTTACGGTTTGAACAGCTATCATCGACATAGCGGACGTTACAGTGATGAAGATACGGACGAGGGTGCCGAACATGCGGAAAAACAAGCTGTCCGGGTACGAAATCTCTCTTACTTGATACTTGATTTGCTTACTTCTGTGATATCTTCACTCGCCCAACTCGAGGAGTCCGATGTCTCAGTGGCGGATACAGAAAGTACTCAGATGGAGGGTGTTGTTTTTCATGTATAATCCATATATGGAAGCCAACACTCTCCGTCAAATTCTCTGAGTACTCTATGTGTCTGACCATCTCTACAAAGGTGTTTGAGTCAGCTCTCCTGACAGGAAGATAAGCAGTGAGCAGTAGCAATTGGGACGTCTTGTAGGAATTGGTCAATTTTTTCTTTCATTTCTCTTTGATAATACTTTATTCTTCAAACTTTCCTTGTACACGTTGTTGATCTCTCAACTCCATTTTTTGCCACGGCATGACGTCACGATTGGGGGAAAACAGAACACTTACTAAAAATTCATAATGTGTAATCAGTAAACAAAATCTTTTAGTAAGTTAAACCACAGTGTTTGTTTTCCCCTCGAAATAATTAAATCTTATTGGTTGCAAAGTATATCACATGACTTTCCGTGGCAAAGAATTAAATCTGATTGGTTGAAAAGTATATCACATGACTTTACCGTGGCAAAGAATGGTCAACTAACACTCCAACAGATCGGTGTGAAAAGTTCAATTTTGTAGTTGATTTGTACTCAAATGTTCACGATATGACATCCCGTACGTAATCTGTTATACCTACTAAAAAGGCGATTAAAATTCAAACGATATATTCATATAAAAGATTACGTAATGTAGGTATATCGTGAATTTTGTTTTGAGACGGTGAAATTTTTACTGTTCTTATTAATTCCATTATAGCGCGTTCCAAGCCACGAGGATAAATCGAAGAGACGGTTCGGTATTTTACCACGCTCCTCAAAAACAAAAGAAAAAGATAAAAAGGTATCTTTGGGCAATAACTGAAACTGTAGCTTGATGATCTCGTGGATGAATATTGATAGATATCTTATTTCAAAAAAAGGGACCGAAATGCCCTAAAATTGGATTTGGAAATCATCAAATTATGTGCATAATTTTCCCTAGTTGAAAAGATTCTAATTAGGCCTGACAAAAATTCAATTAAATCAAGACAACTTCATTATTTTCACACGCTTTTACATGAAGTCCCACTGGCACTAAAGACCCTTGCAGACACGCATCACTTTTGAGGAAAATATCAAATGAACTTACTGGTTTTGCCGTAAATTGTCGTGAAGTAGTCTCTCTCTCTCTCTCTCTGCGGAGAAGGTTATAAAATTAATTTCTTAGCTACCGCTTCAATATTCCCGCTTGTTTACAAATTGGGTCAGACCGTCTACGAAAATGAGTGTTTGAATTTCCCGTAGATACCGGGTCTGTGAGGTCAGATGAGGTCATTAGGATTATTCTGAAATATTGAAATTTTCTTTTTGATAGTCAAGTAAAGATAAAGAGAAATTACGAGAACGAAAAGATTCCGACAGCAAGAAAAAGAAACATCCCGCAACTAAAACAGAATGTAAGAATCAATTATTTTAAAGCCCTGTCGTCAGTGCACCTCTTTCTCGAGATCAACAAAATAACGACTAATCTCGTTTTCAAACAGATTTTATTTTATGACGTTATTAGAAAATTGGAAGATAATTTCGCACGTATCAATTTTTGCGCACAAGTCCTTTTAATAGTTTTCGCGCATATTTAACTACACGCACAAGGCATTTTGTTCCTTTCCCCCCAGGTTGTGCATAGTATTTATACTAAATTTCGTGCAAAATTTCTTCCCTTTAAGATATATCCCAAGGGGCAATTAAGAACTCTGAAATAGCTTTAAACAAAAACGCAAAGGCTCGCAATGTATTCTGGGGTTTAAATACCGCGGCATTTAGTAATGAAGGGGTCAGTTGTTGTTCTGTGAATCTCGAGAAGAGTGCATTTATTTTATATACGTTTGAATCCTTTTTGGACTCTTTTACAAGCTGTGGTGAATGTTTTGCATTGACAGTCCTTGTAGTTTGGTAGATGTCGGTGACTTGAAGAGTTATTTTGATGGAAAACAAAGTACGTTATGGTAGTGTGAAAAAGTGCAGTCTCGAAACTATGCGACACTCTTCTCGAGATAAACACAATAATTTCCAAATAGTATCCTAAAAAGCTTTGTTTGTTGTGAATTTTTAAAAATGAAACTAGACAAAGATTTATCTTTAAATCCATTGGAAAAAGTAAACTTTTTAAAAAAGTACATTACTCAGATTTTCCTGTGGCTCTGGTTTTTTGCTTTAATCATCGAGCACTTTTTAGCATCAAATCACCAAACTTGTCTAAAATGAAACTAGTAACAAACATCTGGATTTTTGGGATGTTTCCGTATAAATGATAGATTAACAGACGAGATTAAAGTTGGTTTTTAGCGATCGTTCGACTATGGCGTCAAATTAAACCAATAAATTGTACATCCGCTGTTATCCTCGACATTTTCGAGAGTTGCTCTTCGAATTTCTTTAAGGGCTCTGACCATAGTGAAAAATCGATTTTAGAATTTGAAGATAAAAACTTTTGTTTTCAGTTTCTTGACATTATTAGGAAACAGACTGCCTTTGAAAAATATTTTTTAATTGATTATATCATGATAATTAAGAAATCAATGAAACATGGACCTTGATGATAAAGGCGTTTAATGTACTTTTTACAAAAAATGCTTAATCTCGACGGGGAAATTTTTTTTTCTTTTGGATTCTTTCTAAAGTATTTATAAATAGTTGTGTTATTTGTTATTTAGACTTTTTCGGAAAATTTTTCTCATCCAATGCGTGAAAAGTTATGACTGGTTTTATATGAAAATTATGAGTGAAACACTGACGAAAAACCACTATTTTCAAGATTTTGAAACAAAGAAGCTGTTACAAAATTTTTCCGAAATCTCTTTTTAGTTCCAAAGTAGACTCGCCATCTGAATCAAAAAATAATTTAAAATGTTCATTTTTCACCGAGAATAAGGTCCTCAAAGTTGAAATACTCTTCTTCGCCAAATTTCTTCTTCGTCAATAATTTTCGTTGCGATTTTTATATTTTTAGATGTAGAAAATGTTTAAAACGATATACTTTAATGACCTTTAAAACGTACAAATTAACATTTAATGTATAACAAATTACGAAAATTCACTATGGTCAGAGCCCTTAATAAATACCTCTTGATTTCCAACATTTATGAGACATTTTTGCGTTACTGCCTGCCGCTACCGTTCGTTCTTTCAAGTGTAGGCGGTTTGTGTTTACGATATCGCACTCTTATAGTTGGAAATCATTCTGACGTCATCACATTTCGCAATGATACAATTTGTTAAATTACGTACATCATTGTGTGTGTTTCCGGGCGAATGGTTGAATTGAAGGATCTCATATTTCATCCATATATCTTTTCTCTTTATTTTACATACATACATATTATAGAGAAAAAACCTTATAATATGCGTTTGACAAATGAAATACGCTCCTTTGTACTTCTTAAAAGTGGACTTAATTGATGATCTAGAAGATGCGAAAGTGCAATGTTTGTCTTAGTCATATTTATTTAGCTAAAATTTATTCTGTTTTTCGAAATCTTCAAACACATATCGTTGAAAATACGGAAACTCCCGTGACGCGGTTGTTTTTAAATGCCGGATATGCGTCGAAATCGAAAGTGTTCCACTCTTTCGCAGCGAAAGCATTCTGCAAAATAAACAATAACGATATCAAAACATTCTGAACTCTACCCAGGGCTAGGTTAATGGCTTCCTTTCCTGTGAACGAAAAAAATTATGGAAATTGTAATCGTTTGATGGTTTCAACTGAGGATTTTGTCCGATGAGGACAAATATATCAACGTATCAATTATAAATAGTTTAGAAAGAGAGGAGTCTTTTTTACAATAGCTATTTTGACTTTTCTCAATGAGTTTATTTTTCAATTATTTATTATGGTGTGTATGTGTTTTTAAAAGCACTGTCATTAAAAATTGATGATGTGCTCTTTGCATTCTGTCAACTGTTCACTTTTTTCTGATTAAGTTTTGATTTTATGTTGTCTTCTAGCTAGAATCCTTATAAGGGCTACATTTTATTTTCCCGGTAACATTTCACTCAACTATATTCCTTTTAAAATCTGGTCTTTCTTTGATTTGTTAAATGCTTCTTGCTTCTTGTATTTTGGTTTTGCTTTGGTTGAGCACTTTAAAAACGTAAACATTTTCATGACCTTGGAGTTTCAAAAAAGTACACAATGAAGTGATCATAGATACGTGTAATTTTAATTCTATAAAAATGGTGATGAAATTTGGGGTTTTTCGTTTGAAGTTTGTATTGCAGGTTTGACGGTTTGACTAGTCCTGCCCACCACCCTTTCCTAATCCTTTCTTATTGTGCATTATCAATCAAGGCTTGCATTAATGAAAAATAGAGCTGGTCGGCTGGTATATCTTTTATTGTTGTGTTTTTACAAATCCCTTTCAGTCAGGGAATATTGGCAAGTTTTTGTCCTCGCTCGCGTCTTTTAAATCCCGTAAAAGCGGGGTTTTATTTCTATACTCTCCGTCATAACACCGTCATAAAGTCTTTAAATTGCTCTAAATCCTTTTAGCATCGGTGAAATTACTTGAAATTTTCAAGAGTTGTATAAAAATAATATTTAAACAATTCTATCCAGTGCGATTTTCATTTTCTTCTTTTCTTCGTTCTTAATAAAGAACTTAAAAATGACACATGACACGAAAGAAAAAATGTCTGTACAAAGGAGTTACATGACGTTGGAAGAGTCGTGAAAGTCATAATTACCAAAAATTTGCATGCTTTCCATCTGAGGAATAAATTATTTTTTTAAATCTGACTTGAACAATAAACAACACAGTGTGTATTAGACTATGATATAGTAGCACCACTGGGATTTGTAAGTGTTTGCATTGTAATCAATATTATATGCTTATTATTTTTTGGACAGTATTATTTTATAAACCTATTTTCTTTTGCAAACTCCTTTGTAAAAAGTTGATGCTAATTTTAATTTTGGTAATGTTATGAGGACACTTTTTTCGATGGATTCTCTGACTGCCAATCAAATCCAGTTGGGATATAAACACTTATTTTTTCCTTCCAAAAAAATCAAAGAAATAAGTTGCTACAACACACAATCTCCAGGCCTCACAATCAGCATAAAATCATTATAAAATTATTTTGTCAAAAAAAGCATAAAATCCAGGGCATAAAAAAACATAAAATAATGAATAAATCTGTCGATGAAAAAAGCTGTATAACCTTAATTCCACCATTTTAATCCAAGAAACCATTGGAGGCGTGTGATTTTCTCAATTGTTTTTCCAAGCAATAGTTTTATTAAAAACGTTTTCTTGAATATTCTTCCATAATCCTAAAATGCAACTTCTGACCTTTAAAATACCTAAATTCTTTCTTCGATGCCCATGATGCGCATGTCAATTGCTCCCAGCGGTCATGGAAAACCTTGAGAACTTATCAACCTTGACCTGTGCTGTTGTTGTACAGGACTTTTACAGAATTTTTAGCTAAATGTTTTTAATTTTCTAACATTTTTCATTTTTGTATATAGTTTAATTTTAGTGTCAATTTTTTCCTTTTGCCTGGGTGTCCTTAGCGCTTTCTTGAGAATTCCGGATTATAATACGATTTATGAATCTGGGACTATTCTTTTGTTGAACCCCACCGAATCAGGGAATATTGGCAAGTTTTTGTCTTCACTCACATCTAAAATCCCACAAAAATCTGGTGTTTTTGTCTCTAGTCTTGGTCATAGACACTAGGTAATTGAACAAAAAATATTAAAAATTTTAAGAGTTGTAGAAAAATACTATTTGAGCAATTCTATCCAGTGTGATTTTTATGTTTTCTTTTTTTCGTTCCAAACAACTGAGCATATCGTGAAAGAAAAATGCTTGTACGAAGGAGTTACATGATGTTGGAAGGGTTATAATTGCAGAGAATTTGTGCGATTTCCATCTGGGGAATAGATTCAATTGAATTATTTTGTTTTCCTTTCATACTACACCATTGGTCTATAGAAAGATGATTGTTTGCACACCATTGGAATTTGTGAATGTTTCACATTTTAATAAATACTTTAATTGTATTCACGTTACACCATTGTGTTATAAACCTTTTTTTCTTTTCAAACTCCTTCAAATTTAGTTGATGTCTTTTTTATGTTAGTAATCTTGAGAGGGCGCAATTTTTCGATGGATTCTCTGACAATGGATTTTTGAGGCAGTTGGGAAAATTTTTTTTCCCTCAGGCGAGACAAATTAAGTTTGTTGTTCTACAGGCCTGACCGACCCTGATTTTTTCCAAAAACAATGAAATAATGAGAAGAAACTTTTATTAACAATGAATAATATAAATATTTTGTCACACTTGGAAGAACCATGTTAAGACCTGAAGATTTATCCCCTCTAAATAGATATAGAACCAAGTTAGTAATAAATTGTTTGAAATATATTTTAAGTAATATTTTATGTAAAAAGGAAGGATATTTTTTATCTAGATAAAAAATGCTGAAACAGGGAGATATTTTCTAGTACTTTGTCGCCCTTTGTCGACCCTAAATTAAGAAATCAATATTTTTATTTTACTAACCAACCAACCCATATTTTTCTGACGATCTGCTTGTATGTAGAACAACAAATTAAATTTGTCTCACCTTATAACAACATTGGTCTTTAAAGGGAGGGAAAATACTGATCCTGTTAACAGAATGAAGAAAATCTCTACCAGATTTTAACTTTTCTTGATGCGTAAATTGAATGCCAAAAATCCAGCTTACACCACCAGGCCAAGATCTAAAAAGGCAAAGTACCATCCGGTGAACACTTAAAAGGGTTTTTTGGATGGTTTTGTACAAAAGAACTGGTTTTACTACAGATTTCAACAACATATCTGGAAGATTTTGTGAGGAGCAGTGTCTGATAATCAGAACCTTAAAAGACAAAAAAAATAGCCTGACTACCTTCTCCAGGGTCTTCTTTGTGTTAAGAATGCACAAAAATGACGCAAGAGCATGGTTTTAGTTATGCACCCAGTGCGGTGAATTTGTGTGCCATTGGTTAATGCTTTTGAACGGTAAAAATCATCATTTGAAGTTATGTTTGTTGTGTGTGAAACAGAAAAAATGATGGGTCACAAAGAGTAAAGTGCTATGGTTAAGTTGCAAGTTCTGAGTGTACAATCATATGACAAATATTTCTACTCTATATCTGTTTATTTGGTTTGTTTTTATGTTTAGTATATATTGGATCAGCTTAAATTAGTTTTGTTACACAGGTGTTACAGCCAAGCAAAATTGTGTAATGCAATGAGCTTCAAAATTGCAAAGTATATATAGAACAGGAAAAAAAATCAAAATGGCAGCCCAAGGTCAACCTACATTAATTTTCTTTTTCTACAGTTAAATTGAAGATTTTAAGGTATAGTTTTCATTTCAAAGAAATAAAATTGTTTCTGGGAATTTTTAAATTGTTGTAGCTCATTTTCAAATGTTTTGAATGTAATTGAACCTACTAGTGACATAATCTTGCCAAGTGCGCATCCAACTTCAAATGAAGCTGTGGCTAAGTTTCTCAAGCTAGAATAATGATGAAAACTCAATATCTTGTTTGTTTACTGATAGTTAAGTGACTTCTCATGATTTTCTTCTTAGTTCAATTCAAGGGGTAAATCACGCAAAAAAAATCTTGTACACTTTTTTTCAAGAAATCAAAAATCAAAAATCACCTCAAAATTGGCAAAAAATCACACAAAAAAATCAAATAAAAGAACAAAAAATCAAAAAAGTCTTGTACACCTTTTCGGGAGTGGTTTACCCCTTGGCTCAATTAAAGGGGGATCACTAACCCCTTTCTAGAACAACTTCCCCCTTCTAGGTTTAGTTGTAAGAGGCCAAACAAGATGATTTACTTTTTGATACTATAAACCAGTTAAAAACTTTTTGAGAAACATTGACTTCTAAAATCATTCTTTCATTTTAAACAATATGTTTGAAACAGGATGGTTTCCAACTTTTCAAATTTTTAAAAGTGTAAGAATTGATGAGATAGATGTACCAAGTTTCTGCCATGCATATGTTGCCTTAGTTGGTATTTGTTGACATTATTAAAATAAACATTGTGTTTGTGACACTTGATATTGTGTCACGTCAGCCAAGATATAGGAGAAAAAGAAATATTTGACAATTTTCAGTAGAAAGTTTATAGAAGTTAAGTTTTGTCTGTGAAGGTTTTTATAATGGATGAAGTAGAACATTACAATGACTGTTAGTATATTTGCATATTTCCCAATGCAGTTATATTATAATAGTTATAAAACCCATTATCAAGACTAAAGACAAGACTAAATTTTCAGACAAAATAGATTAGATTGTTTTTTGGAGACTCACGAAAACTCCTCATGTCTCTTTTCAAAAGCAGTTTGTTAACTAGATTTGTTTTAGAGAAACCAGAAAAAGATATTAATTAGTGATAAGAGGTAACTTTCTTTCTATGTGGTGCAATGCAAAGAAAATTCATGTGTATTCATGGAGTGGTTTTCATTCATGACCCTATTGTAATTTTGTCTTGTTTTCTTGTTATCATTAGCAAGCTTTCTGGCAAAAAGAGGCAATTCATTCAGAAATTTCAAGGTTTGTTGCTCATTATTTTATCTATTTTTCAATTTTGAATGTACAAATTTGTATCAATCAACTTTAAAATGCCTGTTTAAAAAATCTCTCAGCTCTGTTTTTATTAAATAATGTGGTATTGTCTTAGGCTAATTACTTTTCCATTTTCGTTATTAGCCCTCTTCAGATAGCTTTATAAGAGGAGTTCCAAACGCAAGCAGTGTTAATCGTGGAAATCGACAAAGCCAAAGGTCTCCTGTTTTCACCAAAAGGTATGTGAATTTTGAATTATTCATTATGAAACTCCTACTGAATTTTTTTAGGGTGTGACTACTTCTATATTAAAAAATATTAGCCAAGTCTTGAAACAGTGGTCGGTTATGGTGACGTATTCAACCAAAATTAAATTCTATCAAACATTTTGTTAGACCATGTTTATTTTTCGTTATCTTAATAAGCCATGTTAGCCTCTTGCAAGCTAGCAGAATGAACTTGAATGAATAGAAAAAACAATACTTTTTTCAGTTTATTACTTTCAAAACTTTTCTGCCCTTGACATTTTTGATCTTGCAATGTTTTTTTTATTTCAGACCATTAACTTTGGACCACATGAGTGACCCAAACTCAGATCATGAAGGCCTCCCACAGCAATCAAGGTATTGAATTCTTTTATTTTTATATATATGAAATATTGCGGTCGTTACAGTCTTTTAATGACCACATAAACCATAAATTCTATCTACTTATTCTAGATTCATTTCTGTCTAGTTTACCATAATTACCGAAATTGTGGGAGCTACCTAAAAAACCCCAAATCTAAGGGGGTACCTAAAACTTAGAGGACGCTATGGAAATTCTATCTAGATCCAGTTTCATTTAAAAGAATTTCAGTAATTTTTGAAAAGTTTGATTATTTCATAATTTTGTTGTCTTTTGCCATAGTGCATGTTTACTTTCTAAACTAAGAGGTCCTTTTTAGAGAATTTTTTGCTGTCTCTAATTATTTCTTAAAACAAAAAAGAAGTTTAGAAGCCATATAATTTCAACTACCATAAGAAACAAGATTGTTTGTTCTCAAAGTTTAAACCTATGCCAATTAAACAAAAACATTTGATGAACTGGTTGTTTTTTTCGTAATTTCTGAAACTATTTAAATTTTATTCAATTCAAAGTTAACACACATTGCTAATAGGTTTTAAACTTAAAACCAATTCTTTTGTTGAAAAATGAAGAGAACCAGAGCGTTATCATTTAGTTATGATAATTCAGCCTCTAATTATATACGCAAAAGGTTGAATAGACAGAGTAGCGTTTCAGTGTAAGTTAATCATCTCTTTTCTTTCTGACGTTATAGAATAAATCTTTCTATTGCATTTCTGTTTTGCATGACTTTTGTTTTGATTAATTTTCAGGATTCTGTCCTCGTCTCGCACATCAATCGATTCTCTTGGGCTGACTCTTGAAGGAGATGACACAGACTACAACTGTAAGTGTGAAACAGTTCTAAACCCAAAGACAAGCTTTGAGCTTCAAATGCAGCAGTCAAATTTCTTAAAGGTCGGCAATTTGGCAAGCTTTACATTGTCCTTTTGTTACGTAGGCTTAAATGCATGTGTTTCTGAATGACCCAAAGCTGATACTTGTTTTTGTCTGCTCAAACTCTTTGTCTTTTACAAGAAAGTTTAGCTGATGGTAAATGTTGCTGTTTTTATATCATACAATGGTGGTGTTATTATTATTAATATATTATTGTCTTGATATCTTTTTTTATTCACATTTTTTCAGCATACAATCACTTAGAAGACGTTGGGGTAAGCATATACTCTTTTAAGGAATTATTTAAAGAAATTTAAAGTTCTTTTATTTGCTACAACACGTGAACATGAATAAAAATCGTATTTTGCTTCTGTTACTATTTTTCACTTTTTTTTCTTTGAATAATATTCTCAATTTTATTTATGTTTTGTTTTCAGTATGATTCAGATTTGGACGCACAGGATGTTCCTGAAACATGGAGCGAACTTGTCGATAAAAAGGTCCAACGTAAAATGCATGCAAAAGATATAAAAAGACAAGATGTTATATATGGTAATATATAATAAATTGTTTGACTAGTTTGGTTTTTATAATTTCGTAAGAATATTTTAAAAGTGCTAGTTAGGATCATTTTGAGAAAATTTGTTTTTACTTTCTAATCTTATTTTCTTTATTCAATGATAGAACTTATACAAACTGAAGCGCAATATGTACAGACATTGTTTGTGATGAGAAAGGTAAATAAAATTCAGTTTTATATCATATGGATACGATGCCAATATCTATTATTATTTTCCTCCTTCTTAGGTCTGGCTATTCAGTTGGGAGTAATGGCCTGACAAGCGAGAGGTCATGGGTTCAATTCCCACTTGATTTGTTATCTTGGGAAGTGCATTAAGATTGAATTGCAGGATCTGTTTAATGATAATGTATCATAAATTATTATTTTATTCTTGTAGATATACATGAATGCATTGATCTCATTAAATTTTGATGAACGAACGATACACACAATCTTTCCAGAATTGGAAGAATTGATTGACTTGAATGGTAAGTATGAAAATATGAATGTTAAATTTTTCTATTCTGTTTCGTTTTTATTCTGTAACAGTAATTTAAACCCTAGACTTTTGGTACTTAGACTATTGTACTATTTTGCTTCATATCAATTCTTTTCTTATTTAGGTGGTTTCTTAAAAGCAATGAAAGAACGACAAGATGAAAGTCAAAATTATTGTATTGAAAGTATCGGAGATATTTTATTTGAATTTGTAAGTTAGGATTATTCTTACAACAAACCATTTTAAACTAATCATCTTAGATGAAGACCAGTCAAATTCTAACATTCTTCAAGGATCGCTTCTACCATTGTTAAATAATGACATGATCATCATCTTGTATTTTTATATTCACAAATAACACTTGTGTTATCTATAAGCCGATTTGATTATTGACATGCTGATTATTCTCTTTAGTTTGGAGGTGAAAGAGGTGAACGTCTAAAATATGTTTATGGAACTTTCTGTAGCAAGCATTTAGAAGCTGTTGCCAGGTACAAGGAAATTATGAAGCTGGACAAGAAGTTTGCTGCCATTATGAAGGTATTTGACATAAACCTATCCATTAGAGCATAGAGTCATTCTTTTTTTACTTTTTTAATGACCTGATTTTTTTATTATTTTCCTTTTTGATCTTTGTTTTAGTTAATTCGAAAATGAAAAAAAGGAACTGGTTTTAAACTATAACTTTTCTTGTTTTCTTTTTAAAAATTTAGAAATGTTTACTGAATGAGCGATCACGACGTCTGACATTACCTGAGTGTATAACTTATGTTACCATACGAATGACCAAATACCCTCTCCTCATAGAAGCTATAATAAAAGCTACGAAAGGTAAATATGGTTGTTTCATCGTCTTTTTTTTAAATAAGAACCTAGCATGTTTTAGTTCAGTGCTTGGCCTGTATGATTTCTTTGCTCAATATTTCCAGTTATGATCTAATTGTTAACTACTTTTGTTTCAAACCTTAGAATCAAAAGCTGACTACGAAATGCTGAAAAAGTCATTACATTTAGTCAAAGTAAGTACAGTAACTAAGACTGTAGCTGTTCACATTGTTGTTGGAAGTTCTTCTTTATCTCTGCTGGAATTCTTCTCCTGAAGGTTTTCTGTCATTATGTGAAATCGATTTTCTGACTTAATAACTACTTATTATTACTATTGACTTAGCAGCACTTATTATCGTCGACCCAAAAAAATATGAGCATTTTGATTGGTCGAGAGCAATGTTCATTCAACATTTGCCTTCTTTTCATTTATAGGAAGTTCTAGTAGCAGTGGATGACGCTGTTAACGATTATGAACAACAAAAGGTTTGTTGAAAAGCTAATCTAAACTCTGCTCTCCAAAGTTCCGATTTTAAAGCAGGTTTTTGTTATTATTCTCCTTGGTCTTTTTTTTTATTCCTTCTCCATGTGTCATGTAAGATGACATGCAAGATAAAAGATTTTCCAACCTATGACGTGGCAAACGACATGTAAGTACTTCGGCCTTCAATTAGCTGTGGATGCATGCAGACTGAGCTGGAAAAGGTTTTTCTAAAGTACCCTTTCTTTGGTGAATTTTAAAACTAAATCCTTAAGCTTAACTTGACATATTTCAATAAAGAGAATAATTGTGTCCATCTTGCTTTAGGAGCTGAATATTCTACGGAAGAACTTGGATCACAAAAATGTTGTTGAGATCAAAACAGGTCAATCAAAGACGATTTACAGAGCTAAAAAAGTTTTCCATACCAGAAGTAGACTGAAGTGTGATAAAAAGACTCAACTGAGAGGGAAAAGCAAGATATATGGTATGTCAAAACATTCTCCCCGGGTTAAGTAGTACTCCAGGTGCGTTAAAAAAATGCTTTCCTAATGTTTTATATAACTGACAATGAAAAGGTGGAACTGGCGGATGGTTTACAACATCCCTTTTTTCTCTAATTGAATGGCGGAACACAGAACCTTTTGATTACAGGTTTTTTTCGGATAGTTTGAATTGATTTGATCCAGATTACCTTGCCTAGTTGCCTTGTTTTCAAATGTACTAACCGAATTCGAATCTACTTTTAATCGGTAGCATCATGTCAGCAACGTAGTGACTGCAATTCCATTCTCAAATGACAAAACAGGTGTTCTTGATTTCTAACAGAAACTCTAATCTATTTTTTTCTATGGGCAAATTTTCCTCCTTTATTCTTTTAGAAACGCGGATGATCGTTTTAGCGGACAAGATCATTTTCTTCCAAGATAACAGCGGTGGAAAATTACAGTTATTACAAGCTGATAATAAAGTAAGTCCATTTGAAAAGATTTTTAAGGGTCTCATAGGGAATAATTTTTTTGGATTAGATATATTGGTAAACTATGACGAATATCAAAGCTTGACAACTTCTAATAGCATTCCATGATAGTTTAATGTATGTCAGATTTGATCAAAACATTATAACTGATTGTTGATTTACCGTTTTAGGCACCTGTTTTACCATTACGTAATCTAATGGTCAGAGATGTTGCAACAGGTTAGTTTGGTTTGGATTTTCTCATCGCACAACAAGTCAACATTAATTATCCACTGCAACACTTCTAAATGTCTCAATCTTCCTTCTTTTTCCTGTATGTACAGGGTCCTTCAGAAAAAACGCAACCAATTTTCAAATTTTGACGTACGCATATTATATTTCCTTTTCAAATGTTTTTTAAATGTTTCCAAATTGCCTGAAAAGGAGACATTTCAATTTTAAAGTAACTTCGATCATTACACAAGCATACGTCAAAGTTTTTAATTCAGTTGAGTTTTTTTCTGACGGGCGTGGTATCTTTCTCCATTTACACAAGAAAAGAGGATAGACTCTCTCCCAACTTCACTTACAATATGATTCACGGGATTACTTTTCTTTTTCAGATAAGCAAGCTATATTTTTGGTCAGTACCAGTAAAGATGCAGCACAAATTTATGAAATTATTTGTGAAAATTCGAAAGTTCAACGACAGTAAGTTACTGACGATTAAATAAAGTTGACTTTCAATGTTGATCAGAAAGTTCTGTTCTTTCCCTTCTTTGGTTTAATAGAGCAAGAACGCTTTTCTTCGGTTTCGTAAGAAAAAAGTGAGAAGTGAAGTTATCATTCATTGCGTCAAATCTTAAAAGAGTTCACTTATCCGAATTATCGTCGACCCAAAAAAATATGAGCCAATATGACCAATCAGGTCAAGAGCATCGACATAAATGCAATAATTCAATATTACTATTACATATTCTGGACAGCTTAGCAGCTCTTGGTTTCTTATCATACAGAAACTTCTGTTGTTTCTTTTAGATTCATTGCAAAACTGAAAGCATACATCAAAGATTGCCCTGAAGAAGAAGGTTTGTTATTATTATTCTCCAGCTAAACATCTCTTCTTTGTTGCACAACATCTCTTCTTTGTTGCACAGCATCTCTTATTTGTTCCATAACATCTCTTATTTGTTGCACAACGACTCTGATTTGTTTCATGCCTTTTGTTCGTGTTTGTCTTGTTAAGGCAATTGTATATGTAGAGCCTTTCCGTTAACATCAAGCCCTCTCATTCCCCTGAGCTGGGTCAAGCTATATTTTTGTATCTGGTTTAAAAAATACTATTTCCAGCTAATCACCGAGTGCATGCATGCTCTATGTCGATCGTTCATCTTTCTCCGGGTAACCCAATCCACAAAATCGTTAAATGAAACAGCTTCCGTTTTCAAACACTTGATCCAGTGGAGATTTGGCCCTCCAGCCACCCTTACTATATTTTATCAACATTGAACACGAAACTAATATTTCATTCTCTTCCTTTGTATTACTAGAAGAAACAGATAACGAAGAAGAAGCGAGAAGAGAAGAAGAAGAACGAATGCAAAAACTTAAAGAAATGATCGGTAAGGTCTTCGTTTGGTCCAGTCTCGCATTATTGTCTTACTATAGAAGCTTCGATTTCTAAGTCACTTCCCATGATGCATTGGCTCATTTTATCAGAAGACTGATTTTTCAATTGATCACTGGCTGAGGGGATATCGTACTTATTTCTAAACAGAAGGTTTAAGATCTCTTAGGATGTTGTTGCGATGGATCTGTTTCTGTCTACCAGAAGTGATGATCCGGTATATATACAAACCGATGCTTTAAGATCAAATACCTTCTAAATGTGTTCCTCTTTGTTTAGAAAACCTTCAAAGTGCCGACGAAAAGATGCTACGATCATTCTCTGATAAAAATCGACTCGTAGCAGAGATGAGGGTATGTATGGATTAATATCTAGAACAAGCATTCTAGTCTAAAGTGCAGTCATTTACTAGGTTTAAAGGATCGACTGGAAGTGTTGCCTTTGCTTTGGTTACACCTATCCAAACCTGTGCATGCTGAGACAACCCTGACTTCTTGCCTTTAGAGTCAGGGCGTATGTTGTATGCTAAACTAAAAGGTTTTACTCTTCCAAATTTTCGATAGCCTCGCCTCTAAAGCCAATAGGTGAAGTTTGATCGTTTTATAGTAGTGTTTGGAACAGTTTTTACTAATATTTCCCATTATTGGGAAACTATTTTTTTTCATGTTGATATTTCTTGAACTAGACGTATAAGTAGTCCCTTCGGATGTATTGTTCAATGAACTGACCAATTCTTTGATTGGAACGGAAATTTTGTAACAAAATATTGACCTCCGTCAAAAGGTATTGCCCTCAAAAACAGTTAATAAAGGCTTAATACTGTTCAATGGGCTGATATTGATTCCTTTGCCCTCGGACAAAAACTTTGTAATAACATAGATTTACTGTATTTCAGGAATTAATCGAATGTATGGATGATGGATCCATAATCAAGGTAACTAAAAAACATCTCTTTTGCCTTTGTCTGTTCATAACAGAATTTTATAAGGCTTAGTAAAACTCAAATTAATAATTGATTGTCTCTTGATAGGTCTCTTGACACTCGCGGCTAAAGTCAATATTAAATTTAACAAGTAGTCAAACTATACTTCCCTAGAACTCTGCCCAAGGGGTCCGGATTCGACCGACTGTATCACCTTGATATACCTTACATCTCAACGGAATTTGCTGGAATTCATGATGTCCATGTTTGTTATGTTTAATCTTTTCTCCGAAATAAATCCTAAAAATCCCAAAGTTTGGTCTGGTCGTTTGCCACTAGTTTTACATTTTTCAACACTAAAACTAGTGGTAAACGTTCGGAATGTGTCCGAAGAAAAGAGAACGTAATGGGGGGGGGGGAGGTTTGTTTACATCTATTATTAAAATATTTCATGTTTTCTTGCAGGCACCTTCACCGATCGAATTGAAAACGAACGATATCATCAGCGGAAGGTGAGCTATAATTCATCAATTTTAGAGCACTTCGTTCTTTAGTACTAAAGTCTCTAAACATCGCTTTAATAAAAGAGACAATGTTTTGTCTCGATGCTTTGTTTAGAGACTTTACTACGGAAAACTTGAGTGGTCTCAAATTGCAGTGCACAACCTCCTACAACTGAATTCCCAATGAGAATATAATAATTAAAAAGTTAAAAAAGGGGTAATTATTGTTGCCTGTAATTATATACAGTGGCGTAGTGATGTAGTGGTCATTCTTCTCGACTTCCGTCCCGGAGGCCCGTGTTCGATTCCCACTGTGGTACTACGGTTCACTTGGCAAGTGAACGCACCTTCGCCTGGGTCAACCCATACCATGTGAGGGAAATTGGGTACCATAACTCTGATACAAGAGTGTGGGTAGATATGCCAGACATT
>JAUJPO010041622.1:0-18106 GCA_032270745.1 Tiaropsis multicirrata
TTGAACAAAACCAAAAGTCAGCTTCTTTGATGATTTTTGTGAATATTGCTAGAATTTTGCTGCTTTTGACCTTTCGTTTTTTTTTAACTTTCTAGTATAAAACGTGTCCGTGGTTACACTAACTTGCGCTTGCAACGCAACATTTTCTGCATTGTAAGCGCATGAAAAAGTTCTAGTGTAGCATGTTGAATTTTTCTGCAATTTTCACTGCAACGCAACAAAAAAGTTCAAAAAAATGATCAAATCACATCTATTTTGTTGCAGGTCTTTTGCAACCTAAATCAATGGGTTTTCTTCTTTCTGTTTACTTTTCTGCCTCCGTTCTTTTGTTAAATAAACCACTCGCAATGAATTTTTTCTAAAGAATCTTTCAAATTTCTTTTACACATGGCTATCAATATTTTCAGGCGCTTGCAGCCTGAAAGTGTCTATTGTTCCCTTAGCTATGAAGAGCCGCGAAGAAAACTTTAAATTTTTGTACCTATGAATATATTTATTATTTGATATATTAGATCCCTACCTCCTAACATATCATGGGTAAATATTGGTCTGGAAATCGAGACTAAGTGACCCCTCAATTCATGCATTCGCGCAATTTTTTTTCGAAACTAACGCAATCCCGATTTTCCAAAATCGAGAAAAATTTCACAAACCCCTGGGGGCTTCAATCTACTACTCACATTTTAGGGGAATAATATATTAAATTTCAATTATTTTTTCATAGGTGAGCTGGACCAAGATTTAACAGACACCCTAAGTGAGGATAGTGATTCTGTGATTGAAGAAACTTCGGATGTTGAAAATGATTTGGAGGTTGAGCATATCATTCTCGAGAAGGGGCGTGGCCCTATCAATGGCAAGATTTCTAAAAGCGAAAGAGAAAATTTATCGAGTTTATCAAAAGCAGGACTTTTATTAAATAAACAGCTGAAAAAAGAGAACAGTAAGATGCACTTGAACTCACTTACAAATGGAGTGGTACACAATTTCACACTGGAGCACGTAGATTTTATAAACCAAGCCGCCTGCCTGTTGGAGGATTTTGAGAAAATTAACGATGAAGCATTTTTACCAGTTGTCAAAGTTTTATTTGATTGGCTTCGCATCAATCCTGATATTCTGAAAACCAGCGGAAAGGTAAATTTTATCATCATTAATGAGCTTTTCCAGAAGAAAATACCCTGGATATATGTGCTGAAAATTTCAAACCCCCTGGATATCCTTGGTCTTCACTGGATACGCCAGAATTTCAAATTATTATGTATATCTTAAAAGGAAACATTTTTTGCCGGGAACTTATTTTGGCGGAATTGGCCAAAATCCGCCAAATTAAATTTTTTCCGCCATCTGCCAAATTAAGTTCCCGTCAAATTAATTTTGAAAATATGAACCCTTTAAAGGTGGTTTTTGCTTTTTTTTTTGCTGTTTTACGCCATTTTAAGGCGTAAATTTTATTTATCAGCAACCGCCAAATTTAGTTTTTTGGTCCATCCGCCAAATTAAATTCCCTTAAGGTACATAATGATTTGAATAACGTGTCCATATATATGTCTGTGCAACCTCTTTTTATTTGACGATTTTTCTTTCAGGCTGCACCTGTTTTATGGCAAAGAATAGCTGACGTGTTGAACATTTTACCATCTCAAAAAGTTGTTCATACCACAGGTTTGTGACGTCACGTGTCCACGTGTCACTATTTTTCATTTCAAGTCCACGTCCCAACTAAGTAACTTCCGCCATTTTTCCATTTCTTGTAACTTGATCTAGGTCCATCCATGTAATGAAAATCAGCGACCTCATAAAAGTCAAGGGAGTTTTTCCAAGACAATGTTTGTTTATGAAAATTGCCATTTTTTGCTTTGTACTCAAAATTCAAAAAAGGCAAAACCCTTTTCTGTTATTTGTTAGAAAATCGTTATACTTTATAGCCTTATAGATTTTTTTCACTGAAGATCGGCTCAGCGCCGCGAGACTCTGAGTTTGAAGAAAAAATTATATCTACTTTAATCTATTAGCTCTATTCAAAAATATTGAGCATTATCTGATGAGAAGCCTCAAATGTATTATATTGTACTTATAGTCTTATAGTCACACATTTTCGATAATGCTAATGGTTGATTTTTAGTAGACGAGAACCCCTTGATCATCATATAAATCTTTCTTTCCTTACAGTCATGTATTTCAGTCAACGCAGACGCCTGCCACTCTGGTTGCGTGGTGACCTTGAGGACGGCGTTGAGAAGCCACAAAAGCGTGCCCTCCCAGAAGACATCACAATCTACGGGGCCCCTGGTTTTGAAGATCTTCACAAGAGTCTGGACATAAAGTGGTTCCGAGGTCTCACAAACTCGGAGTTGTACCAATTCGCACTGAGAGTGACTTACTTGAGAAATTTCGGTCATTTCATCAGCTCCAATGATGATGTTCCTTGTTTCTCGTGGGATGAGAATACCGATAAGTTTCTGGTGGATTCAGATCAATTGCCACAGCCACCAACAGTCAACAACCATCACCATCAAACGAACGGTCATGTTGATCACAGTCATACCAATGGTAACTCAAACACCGCCCCTCCCGCCGCGCATCCTCGAAAAACGTTGGAACAGAGAAACGAAATGATGAAGGCTCTTGCTAAACAAAAACTCAAGGTTTGCTTTTTTGTTTGTTGATATTTGTCGGCTGTAACATTTATCTTTTTCGGATAACCTTGATTTCGAAATAGACAAAAAGACATTGAATTTTTCAGTATCTGTTAAACAAAACGACATTAGGCCTTGAACCAGGTCTTGAACTAGTTGCATTGTGTGTGGTCATAACATTACTTATAGTAAAAAAAAATTTCTTGTGAACCGTGAAAAAGTGTCTTCATTTTTGGCCAAAATCCGCCATGTTCTTTCCAATTTCTGCAGGGTTTCCGCCCGACCTCACTTTCAAAAAGGCGTGAAGCCCGATCCAGTGGATATACAGATCAGTGATGGAAACCTTTACAGATCAGTGATGGAAACTTATAAATTGACGCAAATATGATTTCTTTACCATTACTAGGAAAATGTTGTTGATATAAAAGGGGTTTTCCACTTTAAGATTGTATAGGAAATCTTTCATTCCATCCTATTTATTATTTTGGTGTACTTTTAGCATGAAGTCAGCGAGATGGAGAAGAGGCTAATGACAGAAGAACATTCAGTCTATCTTATTCTCGATACACCAGCTCTTTGTCGTCATCTCTCCTTACTCAGAACGTTGGTCAAAAGCTCCAATTTTGTTGTCATCGTCCCTATACAAGGTATACTTTTATAATCATCCTTTTATGAACAGATATCAACGGGGGTGAACGGGCCTTTACAGTCTATGCTTTAAATATTGGGCTATTCCATTTTAATACATAGGGGTATTTTAATTGAAATTTCCGGGGGGTGATGGCAGATATTTGGAAAATTTCCAGGGGGTTAAAGAAATTTATCAAATTTTCCAGGAGGTTGACCCTAAATTATACTTAGTCCACCCTACCATTAGAACCATATAAAAAACATTTCCAGGGGGTGGTGGGAAAAGATTTTCCAGGGGCTTTTTCAGAATTTACCATTTTTCCAGGGGGTATAGACACATTTTCATAGAAAAAGATTTACCTTAAAAAGGTTCGTCGACCCCCCTGTACGGTTTTTTTTGGAATAGCCTATTTCTACAGCTTAGTCCGTGTAGCAAGGTACAATTTAGAGCATAGGCTGTAAACACCTGTTCGTTGACGTGATTTATCTCGGCTACTTAACCTCGTTATTTTACAATGTACTCGCGCTAAGAAGTAAGTAAGTAGGACAGGTGTCACACTTTTCCTTGGTCCCTTGGGTGTGTTTTCAGAAAAAAACACCCCGTTTAGGATGTCGGCTAAGTAACATGCCTTTTTGTCGGTCCTTTCAGCGTCTTGCTGATCGGAAACTATTTATTGTATTATGTCTGTATGGCAGGCTTCCTACTTAACCTACGAGCATATTAAACGAGGTTGTTAAGATCTGGCGTTAGGTATTATTTCCATATAAACTTTGCCCAAACGTTCAACGCACTTTACAAACTGCTTTTATTTGAACTAAGTTGTTTTTTGCATTTTTGAAAGGCTATCTTTACAGATTTATAGTTCGTGTCTACACCAAATCACGACTGAACTGATTCTTAAACCTCAAGAAACATTTTGACCATTTGCACTTTTTTCAGAGTTATTAGTTGCCTAACGATTGATGTTTCAAATTAATGTCATAACAAATAAATTTGTTTGTAAACGAGGCCAGCAAATACAGTATTATCAAAGAAGGGTGTTAAAAAACGAAATGTTTTTATATTTTCAGTGATAGCTGCGTTGGACGAGTTGAAGAAATACAATCCAGGTGCTCGTGATGCCATCAAGTTTCTTGAAGATGAAATCAAACATGGAAACCGGTTTGTCTCCTCTCCTCTTCGTCTTAACTACCTTTTCGGACAAAAAAAATGTCGGACAAAAGTAACGAAATTTTTTGGAGTTGACGAAAATTTTGTTCGAAGAATAATTTAGTCCGACAAAAGAAAATCCAAAAAAAAGTCATTTAGGCTAAAATTTGCGTTTTTTTTGGACAAAAGTGACGAATGTCCCACGAATAATTTAGTCAGACGAAAAATTAGTCCGATAAGAAGGTCAACACTTTTACTTTTACCAAACACCGTGGTCTGAAAAGCTATTATAGGCCATCCCCGTAGAGTCTCTGTTCCTGCTCGTGGCGCACCGTGGGTGAAATTTTGTGGGAAATTGAGGCGGCAGCAGAAAAATGAATATTCTACACTCCGCATTTTTCTCATGACCTTTACTCCTCCTCCTTTTTATACAGTTGGTTGTTGACACAAAAAGAACACGAGACCATCACTGATTCTCTAAATAACAAGAAGAAGAAGAACAGAGATGTCGAAGAATGGTAAGGCACTCTAATGGAAAAATAAGCAGAAACAACTGGAAAATTACATTGAAAATTGCCAAAATTCCACTTTGGTACTGTGATTACCAGCCATAATTTTTTATACATTGTTTCTTGATCGAATAATCGTCACAAAAGAGTTCTCAAATAGTTGTATTCTGTTGTATTCCCGAGGGTAACGTCCTAGAGTGTGAAATCCAGAAATCCTGTTAAATATTGTCGGTAAAATAGCAAAGTGTCTTTAAAGATTCCGAAAAAGTATCCGTTTCCCCGTTATTTTTTCCTCGAAATCCCGTTAAGAAACATGCCAAAATCCCGTAATAACGTTTTCTTGGAGGAGTGCTACAATAATGACCTTCAAACCATGACAACCACAACAAACTATACTAAATGTGTTTATGATACATGCTACTCCACTGATCTGTACCCTAATCCACTGATCTGCACCCTAATCCACTGGATCGGGCTGTTTTGAATTTGAGATGAGTTTTTTAAGCGAGTCAGCCATATGTTATTTTCATTTTTAACAGAGAAACCCCGGAGCAATCGGAAAAAAACATGGCGGATTTTTGCCAAAATTGGACACACTTTTCCATGGGAATCCATTAAATGTATTGTTATAGAGGTCAGTGTGCTACACCTCGATTTTGATGAATTTTCCAATTCTTTCTTAAGGCGATTCATTCAAGTTGTGAAATGTTGTATCTACTTTGCTGAGAAACATCAAGAAAACTCCTCCCCAACCCCAAATAATCACACCTCTACAACAAACATGGTAACCTTGCTGACGTCAGATAGTTCGATGACGTCACCATCTGGAAACTCTACCAAGGTAGCCAACATGGGTACTAGAGTGTCACAGTATGCGTTGGACATCTGCAGGACGAAGGGGATCAGAGTTGAACCAGTGGTGGACTTCTATAAGAGGTGAGATTTCTCTTGCAATGCTTAGTTCCTTCTATTTTCCTCCACAAAGTTAGATTTAATTCGACTTATCTTCCTACTGCAAGCCAAAGATCTACTACGGTGGCATTTTTTTCTTTTGCAATTCTAAAGAATAGTTTTCGAAATGTTTAAGCGCCTTCATTTGTGACTTTCACCCGTCTGGCTACGGACCCCGAGGGGAGAGACAATCGAGCTCAAAACTACTGAACGTTTGGACAGATTGGGTTTTAAAATCGGACCTTTACAGTGCACTTGAACGTACCTGGCTTTTTTCAGAACCTTGAAAAACCCACCCTTAAGTGCCCCCTCCTTCGGGCTACTGTATTCAGTATAGTAACGTTGAATTTATTACCTTTGTCAACTTTCGGTATCCGGAAATGTTTTGTTTTTTTGCGTTGGTCGACTTATAATAGATTAAAGCTAATCCTATCCTATTTCGAAGTCTCTCTTTAATAAAGAGAGAGCGAGATGAATGTAATAATATGCTAATCTATTATATGTTTGTGTTAAACTAAGACTTTGAATTTGTTTGTCTGTCTGTCTGTCTGCGTTTGGAAGGTGTTACTTACCCTTTCGATAGAATCAGCTTTTTCTTCGCACCATTTTGGACGTGCTTTGAAGATTTTGTATCAAAGTCGGAGAAACTGTTTTTGGAACGAAGACTGTTATGAACTGTTGTCTATTCAGAGACTGTATGCTAATGGTGGAATTTTCCGGTTGTTATTAAATGGGGCTTCCTCTGTAAAAGTTTTCTTTTTTTAAAATAGATATTGTGTTTTTTGAGTTAAAGTATAGAGGGCGGAAATGAAGCTTAATTAACAATCTTCTTTCTTAACTGATCGTTTAATTCGCTAATGACCTCATTTAACAAAATCTGGCAGCTCCATTGTTAATTGCTGACGTCAGTAAAAAAATCATAATATAGTTTCCAGGTAAATAAACTAAGCTGCTTTTCTTCCCTTTCCTGGTGAGAGCCAAGGCCTTCCCATTCCACTGTGATGAAAGAATTTTTAGTTTTCGGAAAGGTTGTTTCTCAAGATCTTTAGAATGTGGAGTAAAATGTTCTTGAATGTTGTATAATAATTCTTACTACAATAAATGGGACCATCTACAAAATGCGTCAATCAGAATTGTTAATTAAGTTCGAGTTTGATTTTTACCATTTTTACATATTAGTTAAATACTGTGTGGACTATGTCAATGAAGTATTTTTCAATTTGTAATGTCCAACTTTATGACGTTTAACCTTTGATGTTGCATGGTCATCTTTTATTTTCCGAATCCCCTTTACTTAGTTAATAATGCTGTGTCAGCAATTCACTCATATATTTTAAAACACCGCAGCGCTGTTAGTAATGTAAAAAAAAGTGAAATTGATTGATTCATTTCGTAATGCCAGTCACAGTTTCTCTGTCTTTTCTGTGATTCACCCTGATGTATTTTATTATCATACCACACTCTCAAGCTCTCTAAAAAAGTTCTGTAAGAATCGCCTCGACTTCTTAACTTATTTCATTTGTCAATTTCTCTGCCGAAGCATTCTTATCAAATATCAATCTTAATTGAATACGAGCTCCCTGATGATGTTTCTAACGTGTAAATATCCTTTGTGGGAGTCTTTGAGATTGTTCTCAATTTATTCTTAACTTCAATGATGTTCTTACAAATAGAGTGCAGGGACGACAGAAGTCGATTTCAATTAAAACAGCACAATCAATTAAGAAACATACATAAATCACTCACTTACAAAATTGCTATGTGATCTCTTTTCTAATGTTTTCATGATCTCGCCAACACACCAATTCCAATACTCCTCTCATTGAAATGACCATATTTGGGCTTTTTGATAAAGTTCTGCATTTTAAACGGTTGTTTGGAGCTCATGACCATTGCCTCAAGATTCTACCCTCTCAGAGTATAAAGGTAATTTGAAAGTGTTTATATTGGCTGACTGGAATTCTGAATTACGTAATCTTTCGTCTTTGGGTGCTGGGTTCAGAGCAAAGGCAGTTGGCAAAATAGGTCCTTGTGTCCATCCTCAGCAAAAGGGCTAGCTACTCAAAAAGGAGGGGTTACTTGAAGACGTCATTCATTGCTTATGTTACTTTAATCGCGAGATTAAAATTAAGTTGTACAGAATTGATTTAAATTCGTCTTTTTCTCTTTCAACAAAGTCTGGACAAAATGTTAATTTGATAATGGCTCCTCTCTATAATGGTGTTGAAAGATTTGACCTCAGGGAAGTGGGACGTGGTTTTATTTAACTCTCGTCTGTGTGTAATGTGGAGTCAATATGAACTACCAGATTAGCAGTAACCTTAAGAATGAATACCTCAGGGTAATTAGTTTAGGTAGGAACAAAATAATTTGGCGGATTTGCCGGGAATTTAATTTGGCGAATGGCAGAAAATAAATTTAATTTGGCGGGAATCTAATTTGACGGATGACGGAAAAAGTTTATTTTGGCGGATTTTTGGTAATACCGCCAAATCCGCCAAAATTAGTTACCCTAAGTAAAGTTACCCTAAGGTAGACAACTTCTCGTTGCCATTTAGCTCCTTCTTAGTTTTTATTCTGAACTATTTTTTTGTCCCGATAGACAGACTCCGCAAATGGGCCAAAATGATTTTTGTAGCATTTTTAATTTCGGATGTTTACCGTATTACTTATGGCTCTGATTACAATTTTGATTTCAATTCTCAAAGGTGTTTACCATTCAGTCTTTCATCTTTTCACAATGTTGATGACTTCTAAAACTCATCAAAAGTGTGTATCCCTATGCCTTACAACTGACTGCCATTTCTGACAAGCGACTTATATTAACTGCAAAAACATTTCTTGATTTGAGGACTATTTACGTTTTGAATAAGCGAGTCATCCGATAACAATAAACGTCACGGCGAAGTCATCTATAGAAGGAAATGGCCCAAATTGATTTCTGTGGCATTTTTTTAATTTGTTGGTCAATCGAAGGAGAGACGTCCAATCTCTTTTCTTCGCTCTCCACAACAAATTAATAAATGAATTAATGAACCCATAGGACCAATTAACAAATGAAGCTTTACAAAAGGCTTCTTGACCACGTGTAGTTTGGAGTCATTTAAATTTCATTACACCAATATCTGTCTCACTCACACCATGCCTGTGTACCAACATCCGGCGTCTACCATAAAATTTAACTTTCATTTCCGTAGCATGGGCCGCGCTACCGTGAGGGCGGAAGGAAGCGGTTTCAGCCAAATTTCCGGCCCGTCGGCGCAAACCACTTTCCGAATCAAGGCGCAGGCCCTGCATAGAGGGTATGTTCCCATTCGCCATATCTAGTTTAACATTTTTAAGGCTTGATTTCAGAAAAGTTTTAAACATACAAGTCTTCCTCTAGACATAGTGTTCTATTGTAAATAAAAAAAGCTACCAAAAATATCAGTTAAAACAGAAACCAACATCTTTTTGGTAGAGTATGGGTTGGATTAGCTGTGGTTTAAAAGCTGAATTAATACGTAGTAGCGTCCTTATTTATCTTCATGACTTAACTCAGACCTTCTTGGCATCTCTAAACAATTCCTTTCTAAAACAAAACAAAATTTCAACTTGTTTCAACGTGGTTACTCTCACATAATGCTCACCTAATGATTAATGGCATGCAATGAAAATCTTGCTTCTATATTCGTAACATTCGGTGGTCACTTCAGATATGAGGGTATAAAAAAATTAATGACACTTTAATGACATTCCATTTGATGGTGTCTTATGGGTAATTTGTAATTGCTTCCAATGGAATTATTTGCATTCTTTGATTTCCTCTCTTTTCTCATGTTGGGTTTGGACATAATTGTTGATTCAAATCATTTGGCTAGATAGGCTACGGGGCGCTGTACCTACACTGTACTTTTTACCCAAAATACATCTCACGTTTATCGTTCGTTAGAATACTAATTGCCTGTTTTGCCGTAAATTTCAAGTGAAATTTCAAGTAAAATGTGTCTGCAGAGAAGTGTTTTTGGTTTGCTTGGGAGTGCACAAAACAAACCAATTCCAAGAGTGTCAAAAGAATATATATTGGTAACGTAATATAATATAATGTACTATAATGCAACGTCTGTAACTTTGAAGCCATCTCCACCGTACCATGTCGATACACTCCTTTTCTTTTATAAGAACCAGTAAATTTGAGTATATTACCTTAGTAAAAAATAGTAAAAAAATACCGTTTTTGAAAGCCTCAGAACTGTTCTCAAATTGTTCTTATGAAATAGCTCTTATAAAAAAAGAGTGTAATTTATTTATGATAAAAATCTTAAAATTATAATTATATGAAACGCATTAATGGTATTTCTCCGGCCTTTTTAAGAACAAAGTGAGCCCCAGTCCAAAAGCTCCAAAGTTGTGCGCATTATAGCAAGTTGATTTCAAGAATATCTAGTTGCAACCCAACTGAAACCACTTTTCTTTGTTCGGAAATTCATTTTCATTGGGTTAATTTGACACAAGAGATATACGGCAATATGCAAACATCATTTCAAATAGCAAAAGAAAAAGAAAAAACCACCACAGTCTGTCTTTCTTATTTATCACAAGATTGTCTTAAAGTTTTACAGCGCTTTGTTGTTCAACACAATATTTTTATCTCTTTATTTTTCTTTCTCTTTATCTTATGATTATAACATGCTTTCTTCTTCTTTCAATTCCACCATTCCAAACATATGCTTCTACTACACTACATAAATCCCTCTTTAACCAAATTTGGTCATTTCTTCGTCTCCCCCCCCCCAGCCTTCATGTAATTCTTCTTTTTCCAATTTCTTAATAATTTTTTCCCCCATACAAACCCTAAAACTTTTGTTAAGATGAAAAGAGGAAATAAATGAAGAATAGTTGGTAAAGCCTGAGATCTCATCCTGATATTGCTTGAGACCACAACAAGACAAAGGAAATTGTACAAACCCTTTCTCTATAAGAAAGAATCTTTGGCTCGGACGACTTCTGAAAGTAGTTTAAGGGCTCTCTGAAGCCTAATTAAGCCAAATATTGCAGCGCGGCGACACTGTGTAAGAGTTATATAGCGTGCTCGGTGCTTTAATGAAGTTTTAGCGCTTAAAAACAATATTTTAGCCACAACTTAACCATCATATTTTACCGTAACAAGTAAGTGAACCAAGGCTATGCTCCCTGGTAGTAGTGGTAGTAAAAAGCGCTTTCGATACTCGCAACCTTCTTTTATTGAACTTGCAGCAGTTGACTAAAGCTCCCATTGACTCGTTCATCCAAAGTATGGTATGAAGGTTTCCTATAGAAGACTGTCTGTTCTTTTATCAAATAAGTTATACCAAGAGCTTATGAATAAGATATAGCTTCTTCTACTTTTTCTACTTTTCGCTTCGTTTTGTTTTTCTTGCTGGTGGTGTAGATCCTATCTCCTCGTTCTTTACCGCTCGCTTCGATGCGTGTCGTCTAGCAGTGTAATAATGCATTAGTTTGATTTCTTTCTTTCGGGTGGGTGTTTATGATAGACTTTAGATGAGCTTGTGCTGTAGACTGTTCTGTCTGAAGCTCACATCCTTACAAGTGACCAAAAATCTTTTTGTTGCGATATGTATCGAAATAGAGATTCTGATCTTTGAAATTACATTTATATTCATAGGGCACTCTCAGGGCACATATGTTTTCTCATACTTCTCCTATCTAGCACCAGACCAGGATGTAAACCCGTCAGCCAGAGATGATTTGAAAAAATTATTTTTTTCGTTATCTTTGCACTGATAAAAGGATCTATTTAACAAATATCGATTTTTATCTCCTTGTTATTCACGTACCCAATAAGTTGAGATATACAAAAGCATAAAAATTTACAAGATATTAGAGCTATTAGATCAAATAAATGAACCAAAAAGATTCTTTGAACTTTGATTAGCACCTTAAACGTACGAAATCAGTATTTCTTTTTCTGTTTGTTTTTAATTTCTGATTTCTTCCTAGTCGAAAACAAACATTGGTATTCTTGAGAACAATTTTCCAAAATATGATCATGCACATTTTTTGAAACCACAACTCCATTTTTTGGGTCAAGGGTGGGATTGCTTACCAATGAAAAGCATTAAAACGGGTAGAACCAAAGCCTCTGAGTGTCAGATAATGCGATTTGAGTCTAGTTTTCAGGCATTTTAGACTGCTTCATTATTTCTAAAGCTACGGTTGTTAAGAAAAATTACTAAGCTTTTAAACGATTTTCAGGTCTAAAAAGGTGAAAAAAAGAGTTGTGGAAAAATAATTCCAGGAATCGGATGAAAGATTTGACAATCTGAATTGATTTGTTGTTTTAGCTGGTAGTATATACTTTTAATATAAGCATAAACCATATATAAGAACATGCTAAGAACATTTGAAGGCTACATTTCAGAAAAGTTAAGAACAGAAGGCATCCCAATGCTCTCACGAAACACAATTAAATCGAATCGTATCATCGTCAGTATAAAAAACCCCGTTCTGAAAGTCTTTTGTATTTGTTTACATTTTGAACTTGCGTCAAGTATGCTCACTTTTTGATCATGTGATAAAAAAAATAGACCAATCTCAAGAGAACATATTGGTAACGTGATCAATAAGTGAGCAAATTGACATTTGACTTGTGTTTTAAACAAAGAAAAAGTTGACAAAAAGTGATATCAATACATTGCCAGACCAGTGAAAATTGTGTGTGTGTAATGTCTCAAAATTTGTCTTTTTCTATGACCTCGTCATCAACCAATCAAAAACCGCTATCTGTTTGTCGAGAACCATGTGATAACTTTTAAACTGATTGTGGTCGACGTTCGTTGTTGACAACCGCACCGCACTACGTATATTTAGAGTATACTACTCTCGCTTGCTTTCGGTTTTCACCATAAGAATATTATCACAATAAAAATCTCTAAAACACAAAGTTTATTAAAGGACCAGGACATGAGATTCCGACCTATACTGTTTACAATAAGAACACCTCTCTGAAACATTCTAATGTTCTTAAGATGGCATCAATAGTGATACTAGCTCAATGCTGGGTCGTGTTCTTATCATGTTCTTAACTAACTTCTTAACGTTAAGCTGTCGAGATGTTCTTATGCGACGATATCATTCACTACTTTGTGCGTGTGATCTTAGTAATTTGAGAAGGTGCAAAATTCGTGTTTTTCTTTTAATAACCTTTTCCGTTGTTGTCTAATAAATCATCATCAAGACAATGACAATGATGTTGTTAGAAAAGGTCTGAGATTTTTATTCTTTAAAACTGGTTTTGCATTGTCTTTGAGATTATGACGTACATAATACTTAACACCGAGCTTTTGTCTGTGGCCAGGAATTCGGGAAATATTCGTTGGGCTTATCCAGAACAAAATTTTACACCCACTGTTGAGGATATGAATTTGCTGCCCGATGTTGAATGTCAGCTCATAAAATGTGGTGGATTTCTGAGGGGGTACACCAAAATCGTCTGGAAATCTTGGAACTCCGAGGGGGTAACTCTCGTAAATGTGGAAAATTCAATTTCAATCTTGAGCTTATGAACTGGTGTTATAATGAAATGTCGTTTTGTCCAATTGTCCGTTTTTTCTTCACCTTGAGATTATCCATGTTATCCGTTACGTAATCTTTTCTACGGAAACATCCCAAAAAACCGGGTGTTTAAAATTTCAGTGTTTAAAAACTAGTGGAACCATTTTTCATTCCCTAAGGGCCCCCTGGAAGTCAGGGGAAATGAAAAAAATAATAAAAAATGGCAAATTTTGCCTTTTTTCCCCAAAATTGGCCATATTTTGGTCCCAAAACTCAAACTGAAACTTATTTCATGTTTTTTGCATCCTATTACAATTAAAATTTGAGAGAAAAGTCAAATCTGTGACCTTTGATCACCAAAAGTAGACTAATTTTTAGATTCTTTTTCAAAAAAGAGTCAAAATACGCGCTTTTTGACCAAGTTTTTTCCCTGAAATTTCCGCAAAAAGCTTGAAATAACTTTTTTGCGCTAAATTGCGGCAGGTAAATGACTCTAAAATCAGATACTACACCGTAACTACTTTCTTAAAATCATATACTTCACTGCGGCAAATGATGGAAAAAAGTTTAAAATGAGGTCAAGCTTTGTCTGCCACTACTTAAAACACTACCTTAAGTACAAAGCATCACAAGTAAATTTTGTCCAAAATCTTTATTTTCCTTCTTTTTTTTTGTCCCACATAGCAACAAGGAATTGGATCAATTTTGAGCAAAAGTAAATATTTTTTCTCCACTAACCGTAGGGTAGGGACGTGGAAAAATTGGATTTTCAGAGATTTTAAATGCCTCAAAATGGCCTTTCAGCTAAAATTTGCCAAAAATGTAAAAAAACATTTTTTGGTTTTTAACAAATTTCAAACATTTGGGCCCTAGCAACGCATGAAATTTTCGACATTTTGAGCATCTCAGCTTGAACTATCGGCATTTTGGCAGTTTTAGGCCAAAAATTGAAAGATTCAGTCCCGGACCCCCATATTTGAAAAAAAAGAATTATCAAAAGCAGTATCTCATTATTTACTTTTGTCTCTACCATTTTTTGTTCGTGAGATATGAAGTTGTTTCCACATTTTCCTATTCTTGGCACACAGTGATACGGGAACCATTTCCATCAATGTTGACATGACAATGATAGCCTGAACCACTCCTATGAAATAATTAAATCAACAAATCCAAACCACTATTTTGCAATTATAAACATTTTTAAAACTATATTACTTTTTCTATTGTATCATGACATTAGGGTTGCCATGGTAAAGCTTAAGTTCACTGAAAACATTTTGTCATTGGATTGAAAAGAGTTGTCTCCGCAGTAAACTAATCGAAGAGGATCTGGCGAACGATGGTTTAAGGCCACTGGCGGATATATTTGTCAATCATTGGATTGTAATAAATATCCAGTAACCAATCGAAGAGGATCTTGCAAAAGTTCTCTATTCAACAGGCTCTCATAAAAACAATACGCAGGCACCAATCGTAGAGAATCTTATAAAAGATCTTCACCCTTCGACCACTTAGTTGACATTTCTCTGCTGTATGCGTGTTGTCTCTCTTCAATTGCGTTTGCATATTTTATTGCGGTCATTGTGGTCTTCCATTCTTCTACAAGACACAGGAAACTAATCTTCAGATTCTCGTGGTTTATTTTGTTTAACATGTGAAAGTGGAAGTTATCTGATAGAGTACTCGCTCTTTCTTGTTTGTGTTGTTTGTTCTATTCATACGTACGTACCAAACGGGATCATACTTAACAAATATCCAGGTGTTTATCACTCGCTTCTGTCGTTTACTGTCATTTTAGTTTCCGGGCTTTTTGGGGTGTTTCCGCTTATTATAATGGTGTGTAAAACCTGGACAAGCGAATTGTCGTACGTCTTTCTTTCGTAGCTTGAAAACAAATGACTCGCAAGATCAATGTTGGTCATTTTAACTTTAGAACTGTTTGATGGTCACTGTAAGGAAGCTGCGTGTGGTTTTCCCTCTTTCGTTCACGAATTTGATACAACAATTGTTTGTCATTGTAAAACTATTTGACAATCACATAATTCGAGGTCTCTTTTTTTAATAAACGTGTGTGTGGGAAGTTATTTCCTTTCTCCGTTATTTTCATATCAATCTTTTATTTTATCTTCTCGTGGTTTGTCTTTAGACTCGATAAGAAAAGTGGCTTATCGTCTAAATTCTCTGCGGTCGGTTTCCGATGACTTTCTTCGCTCTTTCCGAAAATAAAATCCCCTTATCAATGTATTTTTTTTTTGTAGCTTATGAAATTACTTTCGAAAAAAGCTATAGAAAACAGCCTGTCAGGTTGCAAGTCTTTAAACCCCAACCTTTTGAGCACTGAGAGGCTAAAGGTGCAAGAAGCTTTCCAATTTAACTAAGTTGGATTCGGTATTAAGGACTGTCAAGTTTTTCGCTACTAGAGTATACCTCAAGTTTATAGTTCGTTAGTATACTCTGTGAATACTCCGTTTTGTCGTAAATTTCCCGTAAAATGTGTCTGCAGAGAAGTGCATTTTCGTTTGCTTGGGTGTTCGCCTCAAGTACTAGGCCGTTTCAAACACAGACCGTCTACGGAATTAAATTTTCGGTAAATATCGGATCTGGTACAGACAACCTGAACCTGATCTGCATTATTTCTTTTGAGCTGTCTTTGGATGCTGCCACATCTATTTTGAAATAAAACTTTTCTCTTATCATTTTTTTTTTAGATGGACGACAAGGAACGGACCTCCGTGAAAGTTGAAAGGAGTGAGCGGAACCGAAGCGTATCACACATTTGAAGAAATCTCATGACGAGAGATACAACTTGATGAATATAGTTGAAAAATGGAATGTTGAAACTTGTGTAAAAAAACTGTGCTAAATTTGTTGACAACACAAAAAATACAAAGAGACTTAAACAAGAGAAATGAGGAGAAGAGAAGATAAATTTTAATTAACAGAAGAAAATTGGAATAACTCAAGAAAAAATGCAAAAGAATTGGACGAAGTTGTTGTAGTGGTTAGCGTTTATCATAGATCTTCGTGCCATAACTGCTCACCAACTTAAACCAAAATAATTGCATCAAAAACTTTAAATACCATCCTTCAAATGGAGATTCGTGCACTGGATCCTCTTTTGTCTGAGATCATAACCTCTCCTTCTAAGGGATGAGTAGTGTTTTTCTTGGATGGACGAGCAAGTAGCTTGATTTTCCTGCTATCACAACCTTCTAGAAACACGTTTGTCCATACCAATGCTGCTGTCAAAATCATCTGTTATTGTTTTTTTGAAGTCCTCTCGAAAACTCGCTTCTGGCGTTTTTTCCAGATGGGCGCAAAAAAGGTGATTTTTATTGAATCGGATTTGGATCGAGCTCTCTCGCATTATCTCATCGTTCAATCATCGTTTACTTATCCTTTATCATCGATCAATTGGAGTTTGGGATGCCACGGGAGCACCTTTTAATGACTTTTGATTCTACGAAAAATTTGATGTCGATTTTATCTCGCGTCACTTTTTTCAGTTTTAGAGATTTTTTCCCCTGTGGGAAATTTCTCATTTTATTATAATTTTGAACATGGACTTGTCGCTTTATTATACAGAAAATTCTTTTTATGCAAGTTTACGTCGTGGAAATTTACAAGTCCCTATGGGAAAGATATGTTCAGGAGATGGTGATTTTTTTAATTCACAATTGGGAATAACTAACACCCACCAGTGAATATTAAATTCTCCCTGCTTGATGAAATTTTACCCATTGGAATTTTGTAAATGACCAAAAATCATACCAATACATTTTGGAAAATCATTATTGTCGGTAATTTTTTTCTTTATTATATTTTGTTCTACTGTAGGAATATATTAACAACTTTTCCTGATTTAAGTTATACGTAAGCTACATTTGTTTATCTCAAGTACTCAACTCAAGTCTGATGCCATAGTCAGTAAAAAAATCACTAGTCTGGCAATGTTTCCGCTCTTAGGCTTTGTCATGAAGCGTTCACGATTAAAAGATAAAGTCACTTGGTGTTTTAAACTTAAGTTTGAGTCGAGAGTCAATATTGTTTGAAAATGTTTTTACAACTCAATTCATTAACACTTTCATTCGAAACCTTAAAACAACCCTTGTTTTCTTTCCCTAGACTCTATATTTTGATGTATTAATTTTTTTAGGGTTTAAAGAATTTATGATTATGTTGTTTTTATGTTTAAAACGTGACGTGATGTGATTTTTAACAACGGTTTCTTTGTAACTCAACTGAACAAGTAAGTTTAATCTTTGAAAAAAAACCTGATGTGTCTGTTGATTTACTCTAGACTGGAGTTGTTTATGACGTAATAATTTTATTCCATACGGCAAAATTTTATCAGCAGAGGTAGTTTGGGGGTATATCTTGTAGTCTTGCAGTCAATAGCTTTTTACGTACCTAAACTTCCTTACTTTATAATTCTAGTTGTTTAGAGGCTAGGCTATAAGAGACAATATGCTAGGCTATAAGAGACAAATATGCTAGGCTATAAGAGACAAGAATTACTAATTATTATCTTTTATCAGTAGGAGTAGCTTGTTGTCTTGTAGTCAATAGATTTTTGCGTACCTAGTCTTCCTTACTTTATAATTATAGTTGTTTAGACATAGTCGAACGTGCGCAACGCACTGGGCTCAACTTCAGAATTTTCCACACTCGTAGGCCCAATTGTAAAATTGATA